>JAMXBD010001776.1:0-294023 GCA_024138025.1 Combretum micranthum
CGAAATGTCAAACTTTGTTCGTTTTTTTCCAATAAATTTCACATCTCTTTTCAAGATTTCATATGATATCTTATGTGATTCCATATGATATCTTACTATGACCTCCATAGTTAAGAATCGAGAAGATCTAGGAAGAGGAAGGGGGCCGAACATGGCCATCAATGGCCGACGTTATGGCCGGAGCGTTGAGGGTTACAAATTTCAAAGCCAAAGATAAAACTCCCCTGTGTGCACTCCAGTTGGATCAAACTCTTGCTTCCTCCTTTTACTCCCATTCCTTAACCAACTGAGCCATTTGGCTTTTCGGTATATTTGCCCACTCAAAATAAACTCAGAGCATCTAAACCAAGCTAAATATAATTCCAATAAAAAACAAGTCAAAAATGATATTGGGTTCAAGATTCAAATTAATTTTCAAATGTAGCGAAAATATTATAAGACCAATAACAAGCCTAAATGAAAGTTTTTTTTTTTTTTGCACTTTTTCAAAAAGGTAATTAAATTGATGAGGTTTTCTAAATTTTTAATTTTTTATATTCTTTCTATTTTTGTAAATTTTATCCTTTTTTGTTAATTTTTAATTTAGCTTTTTTTTGTATTTTTGATAAATTTCAATTTTTATTGTAAATCTCTATCTTTTTACAATTTTATGATTTTTTATTTTTTATATTTTAAAAGTGGGCAAAACTGTTGTGTCGACAAAGCTTAAAACTTCTACTTTGTATCCACCTAAAATTTGATATTGTAATCTAAGTAACTTGTCTCATTCATCATCTGATACTCAAGTGAATAACCAAATTATACAAAAAAATACTTAAAATATTGGATTTCATGAACTAATACAAGTAAGTTAAAGTTTAATCTAACTATTTAAACGAGATTTCAAAGTCAAAGTTAAACACAAAATTAACCAATCAAGTGAGACTTAGTTTGTACTTTGTACACACACTCAAACAATAGTATACTACGCCTACGCCCCCCCCCCCCCCCCCCCCCCCCCCCCAAATTTCCTCCTCCAAGCACCACAATTTAAAATTACGCATTTTCATCCATCAATACCCTAGCTTTTCTCTTACATTTTATATTTTTGAATTGGGAGTAATTGAGTTTCTTTATTCTTTTTTTTATTATTATTATTACCTAGTTGATGCAATTTCCTTAGCTATTGAATCCCTAGCACGATGACCTTAGATTACCTAAAGGAACTCTATCAAACCTCTACCACTCCAACTCAATTGATTAAGTTCTGTTATTTAAGTCTTTATTGCAACCTATGTCCACGATCACGAGTAAACTCTCTAAAACACTTTCTTGAAAATTCACCAATACTCAATGAAAATCCTTGTTCCTATCCTCTCATATCACCTCAAATCCAACTTCTAAGCACCATTTACACCCAAAACTAATTATGGTGTCTACAAAAACTAAGAAAAAAAAACACTAAAAAGAAAAATGTTAAACATGGGTTGCCTCCAATGAAGCACCTGTTTAATGTCATTAGCTCGATCTTTTCAGCTTTGATCTGATTATGTCTTGGTTAGAAGAATTGGTACCAAAATAAGCATTCATCATTCTTCGTTGATTGTTCAAGCACATCCACCATCTTTCTCTTCTTTAACCATCTTTAACACAAGCTTCCTATTAGGAACATCAATCATTGTGTTGGCCATAACAAGAAATGGCATTCATAGAATAATAGGAATTTTTGCATCTTCCTCTATTTCTAGAATCACAAAGTCAGTAGGGAAAACAAGATCATGCACTTTAACTAGAACATTTTCAATCACTCCTTTTGGAAATCTTGTAGATCCAATAGCTAGTTGTATACTCATTCAAGTAGGTTTCAAAGCACTTAGCTTCAATCTCCCAAATATCTCAAGTGGCATAATGTTAACCAATGTCATCAGAACTGGTCTGGGGCTTGACCTGGGTATGCCTGGGGGTGAGGGGTCGAACCAGGGTCAATAAAAATGAAAATATAATTTGCATTTTAAAAGAAATAAGAAAGTGTACTAGATTTTTAAGGTCAAATAAATTTAAACTTTATATCCACTCTAATTAAATATAAAATGGACTATATGGATCCTATGTATATAATTTTTTTTCATGAATTATTGCCCTTATTTTTGCATTGAGTGCACATATACAAGAATAAATTTGATAGATATTTTCCCCCTAATATTAGTTAATAATCATCTACAGGAAAAATAAATGCTATTAGTGTCCTTATTAGTGAAGGATACATAAACCATCAATTGTTACAAAAGTAACTTCATCTTTATATTACTTGCTCAATAATGTCATCAAAATCAAGTTTGATAATTCTTCTTCTTAAAAATCCATGTTATCAATGGTGATAAATGCTTGTAATGAGTAGGTTACTGCTTTCTATGCTATAATCTATCTAAACTTGTGAGTCTTATTGACTTTTTAGTTTTCATGTAAAACAAAGCAGGTACCACCAACTTTAATATTTTCCTCTTTCCAGCAACATGTAATCGATTTTCTTAGTGTCACAACTCTCATTCAGTAGACAACAATATAAGATCAGAGTAATTGTCACTTACCACTTGACTTGTAGCCAAACAACACTAACCTTGTAAAAAAACCCAAGACCATTTACCACATAAACATCCACGAACCAACTTTTATTTCACACATAAATGCTTGTTTATTTTAGTTAAATAATGAATCACATGAAATAGTTCAAACTAAATATAAATTTCTTATTTGTTTTGATTGGGGGGAGGGGGTTACGGGTGGGGGTTGGGGGGTTTGTTGAGTTACAAGTAGAAACCTACCTCTCAGCTACACACTATCATAGTGGTGGTGGTGGCATCGCGGTCTGATAGAGTTGATGGCATTATCATCTTGTACTGGTGGTTTCGGTGGCGGTGGTGCAGTTAGGTAGAATATGGAGTTGTTTGGAAGTTTGGGATAGAAGGTGGAGATCCAGATTTACTTTATGTTCTTGTTGCTGCTTGTTTCATTTTACTTTTTAGCTTTTCCCAGGTCAACTGGGTCCTATTTAAATCGGCTAGGTCATCTGAGTCTGGATGGTTTAACCTAGAAACAGTCCTTCAGTCGGAACAGGATCACTTTTAAGGTTAGTTCCTGTTGAACAGGGTCGAATTGGTCAGTGTAGTTTGGTTTCGACAACATTGATGTTAACACTAGCTTCCAAATCCACTAAGGCTTTACCCTTAAATAAACCATCAATCTAACAAAGAACAGTAAAACCTCTAAATTCATTTTATCTCTTTAGAAATCACATTCAAATTCTTCTTTGAACAATCACCATCTGCACCAACAACAGACAACTTCTCTAACTTACTTTCCTTAGCAGGAAATTTCTTAAAGCTCTCATATACTTAGGTACTTGATTGAATAACTTAGCAAATGACATCTCAATGTGAAGTTGGAATAAAAACTTCATAACCTTACCATAAATCTCATAATCTTCATTAACCTTTCTCAATTTCTTTGGATATGGCAATGGTGGTATATATTTGTTCATAGGTAAAGTTGGCTCTGTCTCTTCCAACTCTTCAATTACTTCATCTTTTTGAACTGACTCTTCAACATTTACTTCCGTCATAGGCTCTTCTCTCATTTCTTGATCTTATTTTTCAACTAAAATGTCTTCACCATTCCTTACAAATATAGCATTGACCTACTCCTTAGGATTCTTTTTAGTATTACTTGGTAATGATCCTTAGGGTTTATCGGACAACATCTCAGCAATTTACCCAACTTAATTCTCCAAATTGTCGATGGAAGCTTCATGATTCCTCAAAAGTAACTTCAGTTTGTTGCTAATAAGCTTCCAAAGCTTTAATGAATTGAGTTACAAACATTTCAAGGGAAAGTTCCTTTGTTTGATGAAGTGGAGGTAGTGGTGGTCTTTGAAATCCTGGGGGTGCTATATTTCTATTTTGAAAATTATTGTTGCTTTACAAAAAATTCGGATGATTCCTCCACCTTAGATTGTAGATATTGTTAAAAGGATCATACTTTATTCTATATACATTCCCCATAAAATTAACTAACTCACAAAAAGAAAAATCAATACCTCTAACAAAATTCGCATCTGTGCAAGCCATTCAATTACGTTGGGACATCGATAATCCATCTATCTTCTTGGATAGCATCTCAACTTTTGACGCTAAAGAATTCATTGCATAAATCTCAAAAACTGTAGATGGCTTTTTAACCTTGGATCTCATTGATGACTAGTGATAATAGTTGTTCTCCATGTCTTCTATCAATTGCATGCTCTCCTTTAGACTTTTGTAATTAAGATTTCCACTAGCAGCGGCATCAGTTAGTTGTCTAGTCGGAAATGTAGCCCATTGTAGGATTGATATGGATAGGATAATTAAAATAATTTGCAAATCTGGTGTTTTATTGCGATCTAGGATTTATAATATGTTTTGGTTTTTTATGATTTAAGAAAATTGAAATTAAAAAGGGATATGGACGATCAATCCTTAGATATGACGCACCAAAGATATAATCAAACTAGTTATTTCATTCTATCGACATTACATACGATGAAAGAAATAACAAAGAACAATTTTGAAAAGAAAACTCAATCTTATTCAAGAAATAATTTGTAAAAAAGGATGACTAAATGTTTATGAGGGCAAAAACAAGGATAAAGTTGCTTAACATATCACTAATAACCCTTCTATACTCCCACAAGTCAGGCAAGGCAAGCATGGAAAAATGAAAGACAAACAATTAAAATAGGAAACAAATGCTTTAAATAGCACGAAAATAGGGGTAAGTATCACCCTGTTGATCATGACCATGACACGGGCCATGATCAATTTGGATCAAATTTCTTCGCCCATCCTCAAGCTATCATAGGTACGATAAGGCCAATTACGATTGGTGTCACGAGCATGATGATGCCTGTTATCTCCTCAGGTCTTTAAACTTTCCAATGATGACGTGAAACGCCCTTAATCACAGGTGCAATGCCCATCATGGCTTGGATCATGGGATGATGGTGGCGTGATCTCCACTAGTGCATGACGTCCAAGTTCAGACTCTATCACGACCGTCGTCATGGGCATGATGGCGGGCATAATCTCTTCGGATGATGAATTTCCATTGCTTAAGCATATTAAATCATATCCTACTCCAAATTTGTCACATATACTTTGAGATAGTCCAATTCATCATTATTTGGATCATTTGTAAGGATTTTTTGAACTAAATTTAGCAAGCCTTTAGCTCTAACTTGAGTTATTAGTCCATGTGACTCATGATCCCTATAAAGAATGTTTGCACTTGAGTCCAGTAGGCAAACCATGATGAGGGAACTTCTAATGCAATTCCTTTCATCTTTCACATGCCTCATATAGCATCTTTGACTCAATCTGCAAAGATGATGACACATCCGTTCTCAATTTCATCATTTTTTACGGTGGAAAATATTTTCTCATAAAGAGCTCGACCATTTGATGTCATGTTGTGATGGAGTTCCCAAGCAAGCTATTCAATCACCGTTTTACCTTATTTCTCAGTGGGAATGGAATCAACCGCAGTCTAATCACATCATCCGAAGCATCATTTATATTAAAGGTGTTGCAAATTTCCAAAAACTACTGCAAATGAGCATTCAAGTCTTCATCCTAAAATTTGTCAAATTGGACATATGTTGAACCATTTGGATGATATTAGGCTTTATCTTGAAGTTGTTAGCTACTACCCTAGACGAGCAATGCTTGTGTTTGAACCATCAAGACTTGGCCTATAAAAATCAAGCATTGTATTAGGAGCTTAATTACCTCTAACCTCTTGCTCGTATCCTCTAACATGCATTACATCTTCATCATCCTAATTAGCCATGGTTTCAACCTCAATCTTAGTTAGCTCTTCAGTAACCATTGGTGAATCAATCAAAATTTGCTTGGCTGCTCTTCTTGACTTCTAGACAATTGCTCACTTGGGCTCGGGATTGAAATTTAATAGTTTAAGTGAATAGGTCTAGGTCATGCGCAAGCAAAGAACAAAAACTCAATTCAAAATCAATAAAGAAAAACATGTAACTAGCAAAAAGGGAAGAAATGGCTAGATTAAGAGTAATAAGCCTTCCAAGATATTACCGTATTCCTTGACAACGACTCCATAAAAACTTGGTTGTGATTTTGACTGAGCTTTAAAATTATATTTTCTTTTTCTAAATCTCTATCTAACTACGGTTTCATAGGCAAATGCACCTATCGAAATATCTTAGTAGATAAATCTAGGTCGTATTCGATTAGAAAGTTGGCAATTATTTTTACTCACTCTTTTCTCATTATCCAATATATCAAAAACAGGGAAATTTACATAACTAATGGTCCAAACTAAGTTTAAAGCTAACAAAGTTCACACAAACACAAAAGATTAAAGTTAACTCAATTCACAAAACACTTAGATCATGCTTCACCTTATGTTTATTCATGTAACTCAAAAGAATCGTAAATAAGTTTGCATTGATTTCTTGAAGTGTGAATTCTTTAAGATATGTTGAAACCTCTCTCGAGATCATCAATTTCTAATCCTAAGTTTTACAATTGGAATCTCTTCATAACCATTATCAACATAGAACTGCATCAAGAACTAGAATTCAAAGATTGATTAATTAATTTGCAAAAGGATTTCACTACTCTGTCTTTAGATATTATGAGCAATCCCATCAATAGCTGAGATCTATTCATTAAAATGATTTCTTAATCTATTTTAATGAAATCATACACGAATTCACATAGTGTACAATACAAATTCAAGATCTAATCAACTCAAGCTATTGACTTCAATAAATCAACAGTAATTCAATCAAAACATATTGGAGTTACATATTCAATCTAATTCAAGTCTAATCAACTCAGGCTATTGAATTCAATAAATCAATAGTAATTCAATCAAAATACATTGAAGTTGCATATTCAATCTAATTCAAGATCTAATCAACTCAAGCTATTGAATTCAATAAATCAACAGTAATTCAATAAAAAACTAGAGTTACATATTCAATCTAAAGGCCTACAAGATATAAGCTAATTCAACTACTATTCCATTGATATAGCAATACAATTTAATAATTCAAAGATGTAACTGATGATCATGACAAGATAAGACAATAAAACCCTGATCTTTAGTGAATTAAACTCAATGAGGTCTAATAGCAACTTTAAAACCCAAAGGAAGGAGCTAAATTTGCGTAAATTCTATCTAAAAGTACTCTATTTCTATCAATTTGTACAATATTGATTTTCTTTGATGCTATCTAATGCTAAAAGGTACTATCTAATACTTGCTTATGCTTAAAGTTTCATGAAAAAGTGAGTATTTATAGTATAAAGGGCGTTGATGTGGAAAAGAGACACAAAAATAACGGAACACATGTCAGATGTATGAAACCCATTGTGAACTGTAGCCGCACTATAGGTCAAGTTTTCTTCATTGCACTTTCGTTCTTCCCAATTGTGGCCATGCCTCTGAACGTAGTTATAACTATGTAGAATATTTGAAGTAAACTCACCCACATTCTTGCATGCGTACTCAACTGTGATCAATTCTTAAATCTTGATCCTTCTACAGATGTAGCCATGTTGTTTACAATGTTTTCACTCGTGAAATCACGATCTTCTAAATACGCCCATGTCTCTTCTGGTGTTTTCAATCTTAGAACACTTCACATTAAATTAACTTCCACTAATTAGCACGACCACACTTCTTGCCATGTTTTCAACTGTATCTTCATCTTTTCCATCCACGCTCGTGCTTGTAAACTTATCTCCTTATTTTGCATGAAATTGTTGATCTTTTTGCTATCTGTTGACAATTTTCACCTTGTAAATCTAAGATCAACAAATAAAGACATTAAGTGAATATCTTACAGGATTATTGCTTAAAATCATTGCAAATCATGATCAAATAATCATTGAATGAATAAGATAATTTAGACCAGTAAAATATTTTAAACCATTATAGAATGTAATGGGAATCATACTATGGGTTTGATTACTTGAATAAAACAAATTTGAAGAGCTTTGAAGATAGAATTTGTGTTAGTTACAATTACTTGATTTTGAGCACGAAAGAAGATCGTGATTTCTACAAAAATGTCAACACTAGTTACGTTGAAGATTGTGCTAAAATCAGAGGTGAAGAAGTGAACGAACGTCAAGTCTGTGCTGAACATAAGAGAGTATATGTTTGCATAGGTGGGCCATATATAAGCCAAATTAAGCCAAGTTGCATGACATCAAGATAGCGAACGTGAACGTGACATCTATGTTCTTAGTCGTGTAGGGATTAAAAGTGTATATTTTCTTTATTTCTTAGTTATTTCAATAGTTATCTTATAAGGTTTATTATTAAGGGTATTTAATCCTTTGACAAGTATTTTATTATTCTTTGGACTACTATAAATAGTCCTTTCCATGCAATTGAAAGATTAGATTTCTTTGAGTTTAGAAACCCTATTAGAGTATTTGCTATATTCCTTTTTCTTATCAATTGTTTATTGATTGTGGCGAACACATCGCTAAAAAACACCTGAAAAAGGATTGAGTCATATCAATTTACGGTTAATGTAGTTCGGGTTGGTCTTGGTGTGTTATATCTATAATTAACACCGCTTATATCCTTTTTTTTCTTTATTTTCTAAATCAAAATATAAAACCACCTGAAAAAATATTTAATCTTAACGAGTTTCATAATTTTCAACCCTTGAGTTACGTAATGAATTATTGATTTCGTTTAGGCATGTTAGAATGTTTTGTTTGCATCCACATAGGAGATCATGACGTAGACATCTCCTCAATAATACTTCACATCACTCTCACGTGCCATACAAAGTTTTAGATTTTATTTAAGCATAAGAAGAAACATCATTATCAAGTTTACTAGTTTTGGTGGGATAAAAATGTTTGCAAAAGAAACGTTTCCACCGCCACTACTTGCCATATGGTTACGAAAGAGAGTTCAACTGGTTTTTTCTACCTTGTGAGGAAAAAAACAATCTAAGTTTAATTGCTTGTCACTTACCCCATTTTATCTTAAACTTCATTATCAAGTTTACTGGTTTTGGTGGGATAAAAATGTTTGCAAAGAAACGTTTCCGCCACTGCTTGCCATATGGTTACGAAAGAGAGTTCAACTGTTGTTTTTCTCTACCTTGTGAGGAAAAAGAAAACAATCTAAGTTTAATTGCTTCGTCACTTACCCCATTTTATCTTAAACTTGTCATGGATCTCCATAAATCTTTAGAGATAAGTGTTGGGATCCTCATCTTGTAAACTATCCAGCGTTCGACTCTAGCGTAAGAAAATTTGTCACTATAGACATCCTACGCTAGTCTATACGTTGGCTGCATACTCCCTCCAAAAGGAGGCGTTGGATCTACAAAAAATTGCAAAAATTCCAACATTTCATAATTCTTTCCCAAAACAAAATTTATTAAACCTAATTTGTTTTGTGGCTTTGATATAAGCTTATATATATACCATGACCCACTTATCTTTTTTTTTTTGTTTTTTTTTCTGTGTATTACACATGGAGTAGTAGTTGAATTAGCTTAGATCTTGTGGATCCCTAGGTTAGATTCATGTAACTCCAATGTGCTTTAATTGAATTAGTGTTGATTTATTGAATTCAATAGCTGAGTTGATTAAATCTTGAATTTATATTATGATGATGTGGTTTCATGTCTAATTTTGTTAAAAAATAATGAGAAATCATTTTAATGAATAGATCTAGGCTACTTATGAGAATTGCTTGTAACATCTAAAGATAAAGTTGTAAAATCCTTTTGAAAATTGATTAATCAATCTTTGAATCCTAGTTCTTTATGCATTTCTAAGTTATCAATGGCTAAGAACATATTCTAATTATTAAACTTAGGATTAGAAGTTGATGATCTCAAAAGAGGCTTCAACATATCTTAGAGAATTCACAGGTCAAGAAATCAAACTTATTAAGATTCTTTTGAGTTACATGAATGAATATAAGGTGAAGCATGGTTTAAACACTTTGCAAATTGAGTTAACTTTAATCTTTTGTGTGTGCTGTGAACTTTATTAGCTTTAAACTCAATTTAAACCATTAATCAGGCAAATTTCCCTATTTTTGATAGATTATATAATAAGTAAAAGTAATTGCCAATTTTTCCGCAGAGTACGACTTAGATCTATCTACTATGCTATTTCAATAGGTGTGCTTTCCTATGAGATCATGGTTAGATAAAGATCTAGAAAAGAAAGTATAATTTTAAAACTCAATCGAAATCATAACCACTGCTAGGCAGATGATTGATGTTCTCAATAGCAAGAAACTTGAGGAATATCTTTAGTATGTTATATAGTTGTATGGTTTATTTAATTGAATTTTAGCACTTGTTGTAATATAATGTGTAATCGAGTAAGTTAATGAAATTCCTTTAGTGAAATAAATGTTTCTGAAATCATATGTACCAAACTATTATATTGTGGACACTTATATGCAAATTGTGAATGGAGTTAAATAAGCTGTGGATTTTTAGTATGTTTTTGTTAAGGACACGTAGTGGGTTGTAGTGTCTTGGGACTTGAGATATTATACTAATATTTTTCATTTTAAAGAATATTTTGCAATATTTATTTTCTAAAACTCTCACATGTATATGATATTTATTTAATTATTTATCATTTTTAAAAGTCCATTCAACCTCCACTAGTTCCAATTTTAAATGTCTTACCCATATTTGTGCTTATAGCCCTCTAACATATATTGTGTCATTATTGTTGTCGTGTGTGCAAAATAATTAGCTATACTCTATTTAGCTACCATTCTATTGTTTGTCCTACTAACACCTGGTTGAATAGTAAAATAGGAAAGGGTTAATGTCATAAATGATACTTAAACTTTTGCAAAATATGCAATTAGGTACCTGAATTTTAAAATTAATCAATTTAGTACTTAAAACCACTTTCATGTTCACCCATTCATACCTCATTTAACATCAAAATAACTTTTGCACACATGGAAAAATGTCCAATGGCATATAGCCACGTATCCTCTAACAACTAGAAAATGGAATTTAAAAGAAAAAAGAAAGAAAAAGTAAATGGTGAATAAAAAGTAAAAAAGGGAAATTAACTTTAGTTAATAAGTGAATAAAACCTTAATCCCCAAATTAGTGAACTAGATAAAACCCTAATCTAGAAATTAGTGATACTCAATTTGAAAGACGTTTAAATCTATACAATTGATGAGTTTAATATGGGTTGGATGGGTTGTTGTAGAGGGTGATGGTGGTTAGGTGTTCAAAAGTTGATCGATTCGATTTGAGGGTTCGATCTGATGTCACAAGTGATGATCTTTAATGTATGCATCAGTCACCATAGCTCAGTAGTAGTTGGGCAGTTAGAGAGAGAGTGGGCTTAGAGGAGAGAGTGAAAAGGTAGATTTACTCATTTGATTGTGATTAAATAGCACATTTTCATGCATTATCTTAAGCTTTCATTGTAAAATGCTCACTATTGAATTAATTGCATGAGTTCTAAAAAGAGGATAAAAATGAAGGTGAATTGTGTGCATTTTTGCATCTTCTTACCAATTTTACATAAATAGTTTAATGAAGGATTGGAAATAAGGTCATGTATCATGTTCACAATTAAAAAATTGGAATGATTTCTTTTTCCTCGCAAGTGTAAAGGATAGTAGCTGTGACCTAGTGAAATCTAAGTAATTATGATGTAAAATAGCTAGTGAATTAATTAGAAGCTTGAAAATGCACTAGAAAAACTTAAACGGGATTGGGGTTGTGAATTAAGTTTATTAACTCATTTAACCATTTTTCAAAAAAATAATTGCAAATAAACAAGTTGAGCAATAATAGCAACATAAATAACAATATGTTGAAAAATAAAAGAGATGGGGTAAAAGAAGTTGACTCCTAGATGTCATGTGGAGTTTAGATTGTCTTCTACTCTCACGGACTCATTTTGCCTCAAACCGAGTACTTCACTCCACTTATTAATCACACAATTTTTGTTCACTTTGAGCCACATACAAGTTTTATAATACAATTCCAATCACTCTTACAAGAACAATACTCTTTTACAATTTGCAAAACTAACTCACAAGAATATTACTCAATTTTCTCTCTCTGAAGTTTGTAAAAGAATGAATTTGGCAAGGATTATGATTAAAATGAGTCAAAGAATTTTGATAGCAATATGTAAGCTCAGCTAACTATCTAAGGTTAGCTAAATGTTCAATATTTATAGCTAATGAAGAGAAAATAGTTGTTGCTTAGATTTGGATAGGTTTTCCCCTACAATAATGCATATAATGCTTAGTTTCCTGGAGCAAGTATTCAAACACTATAACCTAGCATCTAAGCATCAACTAGAGATGCATGACATCTTCACTTCATTTCCTCTAAAGATGTCATCTGAAAAAATTAGCACATAAAGTTTTAGATAGCCTTCATGTTTAAACGCAACCATAATTTCAACTTGATCAAAAGGTTTTGATCATGTGCAAATACATGTAACATCCGGACGTAACACCCTATAGTTTCGGACATTGCCTAATTTTCACATGACCAAAACATTATAATCGTGTCCACAAACACCTTGTGTTTGGACGCTATGCCTTGGCACTAAAGATTTCTTAAGAACATGATAAGATCTTTTAGAGATTGTTAGTTTTGATGTTATGCCTTAAAGCATGGCTATTGCCCGAACACTACTTCATTGCAACAAGCTAATTTAACAGATATGGAAAGCAATCAAGTTTCAAAAACTTAAACATTTACTTTAAGCTTATAATAAGTAAAGTCAAGTTTAATTTGATAAATCAATCAAACAATTACTTTTATTTTATTCTCATAAAAAATAACTTAAATCTAGATGTTTCAACAAAGCTGTCAATGTTTTGATTGATGATTTCACAACAAGAACAACAAGTGTGTTTTGCAAATTCATTGTAAAAACTAAAACAAATTTGCAATAGTTGATATAAGTAATCAAAGTTAGCCAGTTTGAATGAGAAGACTCCAATTCTTACAGTTGTTATGCAAAAAGAGGTGAAAGTTACAGCTTTGAGGACTACATTGATATGTATAGTAGCTAGCCAAGCCCAAGTTGCTAAGAAGACCATAGTTCAAACATCTAATGCAGCAACCGCACAAAAGTTGAGCATCCAATGTAACAAAGAGGAGTAGCCCAAGTGCATTCTAGAATACCATAATCTACACTTAAGCAGCCATTTTTGAAAAATTAGGAGCGTCAAGGGTTAATCACTTAGAGCATTTAAGAGCTTCCACAAAGAGCACTCATGCTATACAAAACAAGTACTTAGTAAGCCACACATAACACCTATGTTCTGAACACAAAGCACCAAGGAGCAATTCACAACTCTTAGCAACATAAAATTACTCATTGTAGCTTTAAAAAGAACCCAAGCTGCCTAAACCAAGCTTCAAAGACTTTCAAGTTACTAAGTTGCTTCGTATTGATTTTGAGATAGCAACATCAAGCTAAATTCAACTCGAGCCACAATTATTCAAAGTTGGTTTAAGTTTATTCCAACTCTTTGTAGTCTAGCTAAATTGTTAGAAGAGCGTTCAAGCCAAGTATGATAGCTCATCTACAAATTCAAGCTATAAGTGTTGTTTGAACTAAAATGCCAAACAACGACGTTGTGATTTATAGGTAAGGTAGTCAATCTATTGCTTGTAAACCCTTAGATTTTTCGATACTCTTAGATGATAACCATGGAGCTAATATCGAAATAGGAACCCTAAAACCAACCCAAGAAACCTTAGACAGGATAAGATAAAGATTTAATAACCTTAGGATATCGGATGAATTAAACAAATCCCAAAACCTTAGAGGTAAGTAATTTAATAAATATGTAACATCGTTAAAACAATTTTATATACTACAACTTGATTAATCCAGTTCCACCTTAAAACCTAGAAACCTTAGAATTAATCTGAACAAGTCACAAGTTCGAAAAACCCTATACGATGTTAGATAATTCGAATAACCCTAGATGTCTAATGAGTACAATGGGAATAGAAAATCCTAAATACCAAACCTTAAGAAAACAAGTACCTTCAGAAACATAACGAAAATCCGATAATCGTTCAACTAGGAAACCTTATGCCAAACAATTCATCTATCTAATCTCTAACATACAAATTGAGGCAACATATCCAAGTAATATTCAATAATGAAATAATAAGAAATAATTTCCTATAATATAGTACTAATCTATCAAGTCAAAATTTCATCAGTTAAACCAAATCATTTTTGTACTCGATTTCTGGCATGTAGATAGAGATAATATCACCAAATAAAAATTAATAATAAAATTGTAAACCCCTAGATATTATGGTCATCTTATAAGTAGAGCCTTAAAATCGATAACGAAATCGGAACCCCAAAGTCAAATCAAGTCAACCTTAAACCCTAGACTCGATCAAACTACTTCCAAAACCTTAAAATATTGAATAAATTAGAAAAATAGTATAAACTCCAATTATAAACCGAATATATAGTATATGCCCTAAAATGATCATATTCACTAAAACTTTAATTGTTTCAAGTCTTTTTGGGATCACCAGATATGGAAAATGAGGCAAAATATTCCAACAAATAATTTATACAAAAAATATATTGAGATATTTATAAAATATCATATTAAATTTTATCGTCACATACAAACGTCAAATATAGCCTTTATACAGGTATTTTTATCTCTACCGGTAACTATTTTATCTTGTCTACTATTCATTACTATTCACTCTGCTCTACTTTTTCTCATAACTTTTACATCCCCATCCTTACACTTATTTCTTACATCTCTTACAAACCCATACTCTTTTCTTACACCACATCTAATTTACCATACTTTATTACACTTTTTATAATACTTTTTCTTCTTAAATTAATTTTTTCCTTCCCTCCTCCTTCTTATTATAGCCGGCCACTTCACCCTTTCTTTCCCTCATATTTTATTTTCTTTTTTATTTATTTTTACATCATTAATTCCCTCCTCTTTCTCTTTATAAATATCCACATATACCTTTATTTCCTTCACACTTTTCTTTACATATAACACAACTCTACCAATTTTTTTCATAACTTTTCTCTCTAAAAATTTTCTCTCAAACTCTCCCCCTTCGCCTCTCTATTTACCACCGGTACCCCTCCTTCTTCCACACATCCATACATTATTGTTTATTTAGGTGAACACCTAAAACATCCTCCATATATTATATTATGTAACATGAGTATGTGTATATTATTTAATGTTTTCCATAAAAATCCCTATGATGCATGGTACATAATGCTAAGGAATGGAAATACAAGACAACCGGTTGGTTTGTTCGTGGGGTTAATAAACACTGAAGAACATGAAATTGAAGTTTTCAAAAATTTATTAAAAAAAATACTAATAAGTTATATTCAACTTCGATCGTAACTACCGACATTAGGCAAGCGCACCTACTAAAGTAGCATAAAAAATGTTAAGTTGTACTCCAAGGGATCATTGGCATTTAACGTATTCACTTTTCATCTATTATCTAGCCAAAGAAAATTCAGCAAAGGATAATAAAAGCAAAAGTTAGAGTAGAGTTATGCATATATACATGTTTTCAGGGTAACTTGTAAGATAAGCTTGTTAATGCAAGAGAAAGCCTTAGGGATTGCTTCACTAAGTCCTTATCATGTGATTTTTTAACAAACTCATAGAGTTGTCCACTGGTATATTTGCATGTAAGTTAAAGCCTCTCTCAAGGTCGATAACTCTATATCTAAGTCAGATAACTGGAATCTCTTCTCAAGCTATCAGTGACCTAGATCCACATAAAGATTAAGAATCCTTTGCTTTAAGACCAACCTAATGAATTTTAAAAACAAGCAATAGAAAGTTTCACGATCCCTCTCTCAAGGTTATTATGAGTAACTCCATTAGTAGTCTAGATCTATTCAAAGGAACTATCTATTGATCTATTCTACTGAAATCAGACATTAATCTAAAAGGTGTACCACTTATTTAGACATATGAAATTAAGTTTTAGCTACTAATTATAGCTAACCAATTGATATCCATTAAAACACTTTGAAGTCATATGAATAAAGTCTTGGATTCACAAACCCTAAGTTAAATAATTATTTCTCTATGGATGCAGACATTAAGAATTAAAGATGGAAATACAAATTAAGCACAGAATCTTGCAAAGACAAATGTCGAGTTTACAATGAATTTACCTAGAAAATTTTGAGATTTTTTAGCAAGAACAAACAATTCTTTTACTTAAGAATTCTCTCTATTCTATGTTAGAAATCTTTTACATATGATGTAGGTACTTTACATACATATCACATGCATGTGCACGTTTATTTATAAGATTGGGCATAGAAATAATGACGATTTTATTTACTATGTGTAGCAGATTCTTTATAACCAAATTATCCTTATTCTCACACACGTGTCTTGAATATCGGCTCATAGGGTCACTTTTTGTAGGGTAAATCAAGCACTCAAATGTTGCTTGAATGTTAGGGCTTAATCTATAATGTAACTATTCTCTACAAAAGCTCAATTTCTGTCCAGAGTTAACATAGGTATCATCGAGCTCATCGAGGGCTCGAATGTTGGCTTCAACAGGACTTGTCTATTGACGTGTGAAGTGCCGATGTCTTAGAGCTGGCTGCAAGTAGTGTCGAGGGCTCGACTAGGGTTTTGCCCTTGTTTTGGCTCATTCTTTTGCCCTTGATGGGTCTTTTGCAAACCTTAACTAAGTTATGTTCTACACGGTTGTTGTTGTTTTGCTCCAATATAGTTCAAATCACTTCATTTCTTCTTCTTTTGATTCTAGGAGCTGAAAAACAACATTTGAGCAATAAAAGTACAAAATTCATCGGAATTTATTGAAAATGGATTAGATTAAGCTTAAATTGCTACGGATAGAATAAAGTAAAACAAACTTATCAAATTCCCCAACACTTAAGCCTTTGTTTGTCCTTAAGCAAACATCAATCCAGCATAACCAAGCATGGATTTTTTAATATAAACATAAATCATAAATAGAAATTGGACCAAATTAGTTAAGCTCAAATCACCTTAGCACTTTAAATGTTCCGTCATTCTCATTAACTGTGCTAAAGTTATTTTTGCTAAAATCATAGAACTTATCCAAGTAGATTAGCTTTTACCCTTATTGTTTAATTAAGAATTCCAAAGTAAAAATTACTCAAAAGATCAAACAAAGTAAGAGGAACTAAATCAACTTTATCCCCTTATGCATATAGGAATGCAAGTCCTTAATCATCACTCTAAGGATCATAATAAAAAATGAAAGCATATACATCAGGTCATCCCTTGAATCTTCTAATTTATTATTTTTATTTCATTCTTATTAATTATTTATATACTTTAAAGCTACAGAGGGGAAGGTTTTTACCTTCATCTTTACATTTTCCTCTGGAGGGTTTTTCCCCTATCTTTTTGCTTTTTTTTTTTGTACGGATGGATTATTTAAAATTGAAAGAGGGGTCAAGAAATTGCTCTTCTAAGGGATCAATCCCTACTCATTTCAACCCTAAGTACATAGTTGTTTTCATTTTAATTTTTGTTTTTATTGTTTAGATTAAGCACAAGGAAAAATCATCAAGTTATGATCATCATTTGAACCTTCATCAAAGATTATAAAGCTCTCAAAGTGACTAAATTTAAAAACATACAAATCATTTAAGCTTTCATAAACTAATTAAGTAAGCTTACTAGGGACCTTAAGCTAATTTCAGCTCTAAATTTCTTGATTAACTAACAAGCAAAACTACTACACACTGGATATTTGTAAAGTAATTTACACGTAGTAAAGTTAACTCAATCATTTGATGATTTCATTATCTACTCTATTGAGTTATTTGGATGATTTTCAAATTTTGAAAAATTTTGGTCAATATTTAACCATTTCATTAATTTTCTATAATTTGTGAAGAAAAATGATCATTTAAAATAGATTTACTCTATTCTTTGATAGAACTTCAACTTTAACCCAATCTTACTAATTCCTTTCCCCCACACTTAATATAAATATTATCCTTAATGTTTAAAACACGGTAAAACAAACAAGGGATAATCATCAGATAACTATAGAGCATGATTTAAAATTAGAAAATTTAAGAAAACTTCTCTATTATGGTCGAGGGTTGAGTTGTGGGCAAAATCAACAGGTGGATTCAAGATCTTTATCGAATCTTTGTGCATAGCTTCCATTGCTTTCCCAATCACTGCCTCGAACAATGACGCAATTATATATAGATTATCATCCTAAGATCAAAGAATATGCTCTTATCCTAAAAAAATTATTTATTCACAAAAGAACATGTTAGAGAAAAAGTTAGAAATATGTTACCTCCCATTAAGCGCTCGTTTAGTGTCTTTAGCTTGACAAAACTTCCTCTGAATGCTCAATGAGTTTGCACCAAGTGCAACGTCTCTATCTTTCCTAGATCTTGCGATGGTTCTTGATATAAGTTGAGTCTTTGCCCATTAACCTTAAATATTTCATTGTCAAAGTTCTCAACTTCTATCACACCATAGGAAAAATCATTTTAACCTTAAAAGGTCTTGACCATCTTGATTTTAATTTGCTCGGGAAGAGCTTCAGCCGATAGTTGAACAACAAAACTAGGTCTCCTTCCTTGAACTCATGTTAGAGCTTGATTCTCACATCTTGTCACTTCTTAACCTTTTCTTTATACAATCTATTATTCTTTTAAGACTCCAAACGTAATTCATCTAGTGCATTCAACTAGAGAACCTATGTTTAGCAGTAGCTATGAGGTCATGATTCAATAACTTGATAGCATAGTATGCTTTATGTTCTATTTTCACTGATAAGTGGCATGCATTCCATAGACCAGTCTATATGGTGTTGTTCTCAGAGGTTGTTTTCAAAGTGGTCCTATAGGCCCATAGTGCATCATCCAGTTTCTTTACCCAATCTTTTCTATTTGATGCAACCATTTTTCCCAAGACTTGTTTAAGTTCTCTGTTAGATACCTCATCTTGCCTACTCATTTGTGGATGATAGGGGGTAGACACCCTATGGTGCTTTCCATATTTTTTTTAAACCTTTTTCAATTTGCGCCTTACAAAAGTGGGTATCCCTATTACTGATTAAAACTCGTGGGCATCCAAAAAACAATTTTTTTTAAGAATCCTATGATAATTCTGGCATCATTGGTATTTAGAGCTTGAGATTCCACACATTTTTAAATGTAATCAACTGCCACTAAAATATATTTGTTGCTAAAGAAAGCAGGGAATGGCCCATAAAGTCAATGCCCTAAACATCAAAGATTTCAAATTCTAAAATAAATTTTTGGATCATTTCATCCCTTTTTGAAATATTTCCTATGCTTTAACAACTATCATAGTTTGCAACCATTGATTTAGCATCTCTAAAAATTGAGGGCCAATAGAACCCTGTTTCCAAAACCTCATGAGATGTCCTATTTACACTACAATGATCACCTATTGCTCCATTATGAAAATGTTACAAAATTTTTCGTCATTCCTCATGTAAAACACATCGTCTAATTATTTGGTTAGCGTAGATTCGAAAAAGAAATGGATCCTCCCAAAAGTAGTGTTTTAAATCTAGAAAAAAAATACTTTTTGATTGTAATTAAGTTCTGTGAGGAGCACCTTATCAACTAAATAATTAGCTATGTTTTCAAATCAAGGTTCAAGTTCATTATCTATAGTGCAAATAGAACAAAGCCTTTCCTTAGGGAAGGCATCATCAATCTCCTCCTCTTTCATTTGATCCAAACATGGATTATCAAGTCTAGATAAATGATCAGTAGCTGGATTCTTACAACCCTTCTTATCCTTAATTTCTAAGTCAAACTCTTGAAGTAATATAATCCAACAGATCAAGTACGGCTTAACATCAGTTTTTGCAAGCAAATACTTTAAAGCAGAATGATCAATATAAACAATAACTTTGAAAAAAATAAGATATGACCTGAATTTGGCAAAAGCAAAGATAACAACTAAAAGCTCTTTTTCAATTGTTGTGTAGTTTGCTTGCGTGGCTGTCAGATTCCTGCTAGTGAAGTGGATGGGCTAGAAATACTAATCCCTCTATCGTCCTAGCACTGCTTCAACAGCTGAATCACTAGCATCACACATGAGTTCAAAAGGAAACTCCAGTCAGGTGCAACCATAATCGGAGCTTGTATGAGTTTATCCTTTAACAAATTGAAAGCATCTAAACACCCTTCATCAAATTCAAACGGTAAACCTTTTTCTAGAAGTTTAGTTAATAGCCAAGCTTTCTCCGAGAAATCCTTAATGAATCTTCTATAGAAACCAACATGGCCTAGAAAACTTCTAATTGCTTTAACAGTTGTTGGTAGTGGGAGTTTTGTAATGACATCAATCTTTGCCACATCTACCTTATTCCTTTCTTAGAAATTTTGTGATCAAGAACCATCCCTTCTTAGACCATAAAGTGGCATTTTTCCCAACTTAATACTAAGTTTGTGTGCTTATCTCTAAAGAACTTTGTCTAAATTTTAAAGACATTTATCATGAGAATCCCCAAAGACAGAAAAGTCATCCATAAATACCTCAATGATATCCTTGATATACTCATCAAAAATTGCTATCATGCATTTCTGAAAAGTTATTAGGGCATTGCAAAAGCCAAACGACATTCTCTCATAGGCAAATGTTCCATAAGGTCATGTGAAACTGGTCTTTTCTTGGTCTTCAGGAGCTATAGGGATCTAAAAATAGTCATACATTTCATCAAGGAAGCAATGATAATCATGGCAAGACAACCTCTCAAGCATTTGATTGATATAAGGCAATGGAAAATGATCTTTCCAAGTAGCGTCATTAAGTTTTCGATATTCTATACATATTCGCCAACCAATAATAGTGCACATCAGTATCAATCCATTCCTTTCCTTAGGGACTACAATTATCCCACCCTTCTTTGTACTACTTGAGTTAGACTTACCCAAGTACTGTCAGAAATGGGATAGATGATTCCAGCATCCAACAACTCCTTCACAACTTCTTTCATGTTTGGGTTCAGTCGTCAGCTGCACTATTGTGTTAAAATCTTCCATCAAAATTTTATAGGTACAATATGAAAGGATATACACTTAATATCAGTAATTTTCCAAGCTATTGCCCTATTGTGCTCCTTTAATACTTTCAACGACTTTTCCTTTTGTCCACCATCAAGTTTTGAAAATATGATAACAAGTAGCTTAAAATTTTCTTCAAGGAAAGCATATTCCAGGTGGTCTTGATAATTCTTTCAGTTCTAAATTAGGTGACTCTTCAATAGAAGGTTTCAATCTTTAAACACCATCATTTATCTGCTCCCTTATTTCCTTCTTCTTCTCATCTTTAACAACCTCTTCATTTGCTCCCAAACGCAAAGTCATTTCTGTCTCCTGAGTTGAATCTGATTTTATAGCACTTCCTCTACTCAAACATACTTTCAGAGTATCTTCACAAGTCATGTCTCTCATTGCTCTAACTACTTCTAAATATAGAGATTCTATAGTATAACAATCAACATCATCATTACTCTTTCCCTATTTGGCGCTCTGGGACAGCTTAATAATCATTTCATCATCTCCCACTCTTAATGCTAATTCCCACCCTTCATATCTATAATCACTCCTATAGTTGCCAAGAAAGGTCTCCCCAAAATAAGGGAACTTCCGCATTCTCATCCATGTCTAAAATGATAAAATCAGTAGGGAAATGAAATCCTTCACTTTCACTAATACATCTTCAATAATTCCTCTAAGTTATCTAGTGGATCTATTAACAAATTGCAAACTCATTCTAGTAGCTTTCGGTTCACTCAAACCTAACTTCTTAAACATGCTATAAGGCATCAAATTTATGCTTGCTTCAAAATCTGCTAAAGCTCTTTCGATAAGCAAGTTCCTATTTATAATGAAACTACCTAGATTCTTCCTTTTCCTAGGGAGTTGATTGAGGAGAATAGCTAAACATAAAGTAACCATGATATCTCTTCAAGATTCCTTTTGTTTGTGAGCAGCTCTTTTAAGAACTTTGCATATTTTGGCATATGAGAAAGAGCATCTACTGAAGGTAGATTGACGTGTAACTGTATGAATAACTCAAGGAATTTGTTAAATTGCTTTTCGCCTCTTCTTCTTTTAGTCCTATCTGGATAGGTTGATGGTGGCTTAAAGGTCTAACAAGCGGTGTCTCTCTCCTTTCTTCTTTTGTCCTTCTCCTCAGTTATTTTGTTATCTTTCTTTTTCTCAACTCCCTTTCGCATCTAAACTTGATTTTCATCCTCAAAAATTTCTTTTTCACTCTTTCTTTCTCCCATAATCTTTTGTTCTTTTTCTTGCTCACTTTTATTTTCTTCTTCTTCCTTCCTCTACAATTCTCTCCTCCTCTTGAATTCTCTCTCTAAACATATCCACAACATAGTTCCTTTGTATCTTTAGGTTCTTGAAGGAGTTAGCATGACTCTGCGTCACTGCTTCGTTTGCTGGTGTTGTTAAGAGTTTTTGATGAAGGATAGAATGGCTCCTTCATGCAGGAATTCTAATGATAAACACCAGAGTAGAAGTGTCATTCCTACATATCTTGATATGGATGATATGAATTCCATTGTTGTTGATGGCTCTAATATGCTTCCAGGAGAGTTGGCATAAAGTTATGACCAATCATTTCAAAGAGTTGTAATAAGGAGGTTGGTAATATGAAAAGGATCTCCCTCTTTTATGATATTCCCTTGACAGCTTCTTGATTTGCTGAGCTATCATGCGGACCTCTTGTTCTGTTTCTAGCTAAAAAAAAAAAAAAAACAAAAGCAAAAGCATAGATCATAGAGAAACAGGGAAAGCTAAACTAGCCAAAAATTATATGCAAAAGCGGATAAAATAATAGAGTTAAAGCTTTCAGGTGGTATACTATTGGTCTTCATTTTCATGAATTCAACTTCAATTCCTTGGTAGCAGCTCCAGAAAACTTGGGTAGTTTATTTGCTAGGTTAATAAACAATGAAGAACATGAAGTTAAAGTTTTCAAAATTTTATAATAAAAATGATAATGAGTTCTATTCAACTTCTGTCGCAACTACCAATATTAAGCAAGCGTACCTATCGAAGTAACATATAAAATATTAGGTCATATTTTAAGGGATCATTGGAATTTACTATACTCACTTTTCATTTATTATTTAGCCAAAGGAAATTTAGCAAAGCATAATCATAATAGAGTTATACTAGAGTTAATGCATATATATGTCTAGGGCAAATTGTAAGATAAGCTTGTTAATGCAAGAAAAAGCCTTATAGATTACTTCACCAATTCCTTATCATGTGATTTCTTAACAAACTCATAGAGTAGTCCATTGTATGTTTACACTTTAGATTCACTAGGATAAGTTAAATTCTCTCTCAAGGTTGGTAATTCTAGATCTACGTCAAACCATCGAACTCTCTTCTCAAGCTATTAGCAACCTAGATTCACATAAAGCTTAAGATAATTTGCTATAAAACTAACCTAATGAATTTAAAAAACAGGCGACATAAAGTTTCACCATTCCTCTCTTGAGATGATTATAAGCAACGCCATTAGTGACCCAAATCTAATCAAAAGAATGATCATTCAACCTATTTAGTTGAAATAAAAAATGAATCTAAAAGGTAAACCACTTATTTAGACCCATGAAATTAATTTTTAGCTACTAATTACAAATACGTAGTTGATATTCATTAAAACACTTTGAAATCATATGAATAAGGTCTTTAACTCACAAACCCTAAGTGAAATGATTATTTCCCCATGAATGCAAACATTAAGCACAAAATCTGAAGAAATAATATGGAATTGACTATGGAAATACAAATTAAGCACAAAATCTTACAAAGACAAACATTGGGTTTACAATGAATTTACCCATAAAACTTTGAGATTTCTTAGTAAGAAAAAACAGTTCTTTACCCAAGAGTTCTCTCTCTATTCTACGTTAGAAATTTTTTAAATATGGTACTGGTTAAATTGTTAGATAAATACAATCTAAAATCACAACTCAAAGTTGAAGTTTTCAAAATTTATAAAGCTAATTAGTTTTGTTCAACTTCAGTTTAGAAACTTCCAACATTGGCAAGCACAACTACCGAAGTACTGTAGAAAGAATTAGGTCAGATCCCAAGGGATCGGTGGTAGCTATCATACTCACGTTCCATCTATTATCAAGCCAAAGAAAAACTTAGAAACACATAATTGAAAATAGAAGCTAGGCTAGGTTAATGGAAATATTCACAAACGTTTGCTGGACAAAATTAAGAAAATGAGTTTGTAACTTTTGCAAAAACAGCAGCCTAGGGTTTACTACACCAACTCCTTATCATGTGATTTCAATAAAGACATTACCTAAGAGAGTGGTTTGATTGGAATATTTGTACCATCAGATTTAGTGAGTTAAACTAAAGCTTCTCTCGAAGTCAATAGTTTTAGATCTAGATGCTAGATCAGCATAAAGAACAATAATCCTTTGTTTGAAAAACCAACTCAATGAACTTTGAAAACAAGTGACAGAAAATCTTCACCCGTCCTCTCTCGAGGTAGATAGGATCAACTCCATTAATAGCCATAGATCTATTCAAGAGATAACCTCTTGGCCTATTCAATTGAAAACAAAACATGAATCTAACACAGTACACACATAATTAGACCCACGGAAATAAATCAAGCTACTAATTACAAGTACCCAATCAATTTACTTGAGAGCGTATTTGAAATCTCATGAATCAGAACTTAGATTTGTAAACCCTAGGCTGTAAGATTATTTCTCATGGATTAAGCTTTAAAGCACAAAATTATGAAGAAATAAAATCAATCGAAGATAATTCTATTAAAGATTAGAATCTTGCAAACACTACAAAAATCGGGTTTGAATTGATTTTATCCAGAAAACTATGAGTCTTCCAAAGCAAGAAGAAATAGATTTTTTCACCTTATAATTCTCTCTCGCTAAGCTACGTTAGGGATATTTACAATAATGTATAATGCCTTTACAACGCATGCTTGCCCGTTTATTTATAGGCTCAAGGCGCAAAAAACATGATAGATTCATTTCATATGTGGCAGATTCTTCATAACATAATTCTTTCTTCTTCCTATGGACATGTCTAATCGTGCACTTGATTGTCACGGGGCATATTGTTGCTTGGTCAAGTGCTCGAGATGAACAAGAAATGAGGTTCGACATCTAAAACGCTCAGAGTACTTACGTTTTTATCCATCCATCTATCGAAGGTTGAATTTGAGTGCATCAAGGGCTCGCAAACTTGAGGCTCGGCAATGATCTAGCAAAATCAATCTTCGAATAGCAACTATCAAGGGTCTAAATATGAGGCTTGACATTGAGGCTCAATAAAAGCTTTTTTGTAGATTGAGGCTCGCTCACCTCAAAACACTTGTCGATGGTTACGTTAAGGGCTAAAAGTTGAGGCACGACAGACCACTTTTCCTTGTTTTACTTCATCTTTTGACTTTGATGATGATTTTGGCAGGGCTCGGCCTGTTCCAACTTTATCTATTTCTGTTGTTTTGCTCCAAATCTGATAAAAACACTTCATTTCTCTTTCTTTAGATTCAAGGAGCCATAAAACAACAATTAACATTAAAAGCATAGGTATTCATAGGAATTTATTCAAAAATTACTGCAAAATGATCTCAAATTCCTATGAAAAAGATAGAGTAAAAGAGACTTATTAGGTACAGTTACTCTGCATACATATCACATGCCTGTGCAAGTTTATTTATAGGATCACTCATAAAAACCATGACGATTTTATTTGCTGACGCGACAAATTCTTTATACCTGAATTCGTCTTTACTACCATGCGCACGTCTTGAATGCCAGCTCATAGGGTCACTTTTGCAAGGGGGATCGAGCACTTGAATGTTGCTTGAATTTTAGGGCTCTATCTATTCTATGGTTTTTCTTTGCAAAAGCTTAATTTCTATCAAGATTCAATTGCAGGTATCATCAACTTCATCAAGGGCTCAAATGTTAGCCTCAACAAGACTTGTCTATTGAAGTGTGAAGCGCTGATATCTCAAAGCTGGTCATGCGTAGTGTCAAGGGATCAATACTAGGGCTTAACTTGGGTTTGCCCTTATTTTGACTTGTTCTTTGCCCACGATGGGTCTTTTGCAGACCTTAGCTAAGTTTTGTTCTACACGGTTGTTATTGTTTTGCTTCAATTCTGATTCAAATCACTTTATTTTTTCTTTTGATTCTAGGAGTTGAAAAAAACAACATTTGAGTATATAAGTACAAAATTCATTGGAATTTATTAAAAATGATCAAATTAAGCTTAAATTCTATGAATGAAAGAGTAAAACAGATTTATCAACAAACACATTGTTCATGTCCCACAATGTTATGTTTATGTTCATATTCATAATATGTTCAATATTGTTCTTAATGTTAATCTAACTTCCTATATGTAATATATACATGTGGTATTCTTTAGAGCCTAAATCACTAATCTAACTCTTTTCTTTACATGCTTTAGACTTGTCTATTTCAAGTGGCAATAAGATTAGTCATCTTCTAGTCATGAACTGGTTTCAAAATCAAGTTCGATTGAGACTAGATTAATTCAAGTCTCCAAGAGCCTTGATAAGAATCTAAGACTCATTTGCTTTCTTTTCGTATTACTTTGAGTTTGTTTATTTATTTATTAAGGAGACTAGATTATTTCAAGTCCCAGAAAGACTTGATTTTGATCTAAGACTCCCATCTTCTATTTTGTAATCTTTATGTTTCTTATTTATTATCCTTACCAATCTTTTTCTATATGTTCATTTTAATACTTTGATATTCATAAGTTTAACTTTATGTTCATGTACATAAAATGCTCATAATGATTTTGTTATAATGTTAAAATGATTTTTGAACCTAAATTGTAATGATGGCTAAAAATCTCTAAGTTTAAAAGTAAGAACAAGATGATAATCTTAAGATTGTCATTATAATCACTTACTAATTTAGAGAGCCCAGCATATTATGAGAGATTCATAAAGTTATGAACCTCTACATATTGACAATTCTTTATTATATAAAATAATTTTTAAAATTGATTTTCGAGACAAGGGAAAAATCTTTTATTAAAGGAAAATTTTAAAAGAACATCATCCTCTATCACGCCCCCAACGAGTACCCTAAACATGATGGCCTACCGTACACAATATTAAAACTCGAGAGTGACCATCTTAGTTACTCGAAAGCTTTTATATTGGTACAAGGCATACGTTCACAACAAAAGGAGATCGATGGAGTTATGCATTTAAGACAATGGCAGAGGAACATTCAAGGCAATACTATTATAATTCATCAAAATAAAAGGTCTTACAACTTTTACGAGGCATTCTCCTAATAAATCTCCATAATAACATGGTCTTACAGATAATAACTAATAGCTAAAAGTAGAAGATTTTTAAGGAAATCTAATCTAAGTCTTCAATTAGAATTCCTCCAAAAGCTTCCCAAAAGCATAGGTTCTACCCAGACGATCAGGGTGGTCTTGGGTGTAAAACGAAGATCATGCAACATCAGAAATCTATTAGGGAGTATGCATAACTAGCTTAGTGAGATAATCCTTACGCAAAAGTACTCATAACAAATATTCAAACAAGTCCATTAAATAAGCATATGAAATTCAAACAACCATATGATCAAACAATACATACGACTATCAGTTTCGTATGTAGAATAGATTTACCTCTCCATTGTGGGTTAAGGAATGCTTTGAATGGGTCATAATCGACGTTCTTGAAATTTACGCGTGTCTTGGGATTCCAATCAACCGTACTACTTTTCATCGGGCTTTTCTTATCTAAAGTAATCGATCTGGCTCAGCTACATCATGAGATCATATTCCTCGAACGTCCTGATTCCTCAAGATGTAACTAAGCAACTTACATTTCCAGGTCCTGTGCTGAGGAGTAGTAGCAAAAATGAAAGATAATATTCTAAGCGATATGTATGAGCAATTTACTTTTAAAGGATTTCCGATCCAACATTACTTCACTTAAGGTGTTCAATCAATATTTGCATACACAGCAAAATTCATAGAGGCAATTTATATTTATCAACCAATTGAGCTCCAATATACTTATCATTTATTGATTACAATAAATGAATCACATACATAGCTCCCATGATAACCCATATGCATAGCAATTTTTATCTTTCCTTAACATCTCGTGCTCTATTCTGCAAGCACATGTGCAAATACATAAAACGTAAAGGATATTCACTCGGCCATGGTGATTTATATCAGTTAAAGTAAACCTCGGGAAAGAGAATATCTTGTTTCCATCACCTAAATAAAGGAAATACCAAATGACCATTTCGTCTAAGTTCTACTTAATTTTCTAACTCTATCTTATTAAATTCATTAAAATTCGGTTCTAAGGAAATTCCAACTTTAAAATGGCCATAACTTGCTCATTTTAACTTGGAATTTAGCACATAATATGTCGTTTTCACTTAATCAAAAGATCTATCAATTTCTAAGGTTATTTTTATCATAAAAGGTTATTTAGGCCTTGGAACAGTAGGGTATAAATTCACCATGAATTTCCCAACCTTTGAAAACCAATTTCCCAAACTTTTCTTCCTTCAAAAATCCTTAAACAAATATATATATATGTATGTGTTGAAAAATCTCTTCGACACATAAATAGACCCATATTTTATGCATGAATTCATTGGTATTGTCCCAACAATTATTTTTTCATAAGACAACATGTTTTATAGATTTTAAAAGTTGGACTTCGAAAATTTTCTCCTTAAATGATTTGAAAGAAAACTATAACTTCTTGAGTCATTATGAATAAGTATTTTCCTTTTATAATTTATTTCTTAACTCTTTAAAGATAAATTCGACCTTAAAATTTGCCTTTTAAGTTTCCCATCAATTTTATTTGAAAAGAAAGAATTTCAAAATTTTCTTAAGTTGTTGATAATATATAATGTTTTGAGTTTATTATCTCTATGTTCTCCTATCTCTTAGAAAATGAGTTTACCATTTAAAAACTTACTTTCTTAGGTTGTTGGCAAAATGTTTCTTCTCTAAGTGGATTTCTAAACTAGTGAGTTGATTTCTATTTTATCTTGAAAACTTGTCTAGTTCTTAGTTTTTATCATAAAGTGGGTAAAGACCCTTTAAATAAGTTTTTATGAAGAATTTTTATAATAAAGAATTATCAACATTAAAGTTTTAAACCAAAATTTTCATGTTATTACTTTGAAAAGAGAGTGTGTATCTACCTAGTTAAATCTTTGAAGAAATCATCTTTGTTGATACCTTAAAGTTTCATGAGGAGCTTGTCTAAGTTTTTTAAAAGAATTTTATAAAAATAACATTTTAAGTCCTTTGATGGAAAAATTCTTGCTAAGTGACAAAATTTTATTTTTGAAAGAGTTTAGTCTTATTTTATTAAAGAAAAACTCCTTCTTCCTTTTTGTTGAGATAAAATCAATATGTTCATGTATGAATGAGAATATATAGTTATGAGAAAGATGAGAATATGACATAATAAGTTAGAGAAAGATATAAGAACCAAATAATCATAATAATAAGGTCAAGTATTAAGAGTCTTAGCTTCATCAAAGCTTTCCAATCAAGTATTGGGAACCTTAGCTTTATCAAGGCTTCCCGAGATTAAGAATACACTAGTCACAAAAAAAAAGAAAAGAAAAAGCATAATAATAATAGCAATAACAATAAGATATTAGGTTAGTAAGCACTTAGGCTCTAAGAAATATATATAATAACATATAGAAGTTAAATTAGAGTAATAATAATAACAATGATAACAATAAACAATAATAAAATAACATAATAACATAAAGAAATTTTGTGCATGAACAAGAACAAAACATGAACATATTGTTGCTTCCTTCACACTATAGTCTTAGGAAACAGACATTGTGGTCATGTAATATTGCATGATATGAATAAGAAAATGGTTTAGAACTTTTACCTAAGGCAGGTACTGGAGTGTTTAGAAAATTTGTTAAAGAAAATGGGTGTTTTATGGAGATGGAAAGGAAGAGAGTATTAGAGAGGAAAATTGTAGAGAGAGAAATTGAGAAGTGATTTTGGTAGAGTTTTGTTAAGGTAAGAAAATGTGAGAAAAGAATGAAGAACGGAAGAGGTATTTATAGAGTTTTAGAAAGAAAATTAGTATGATTAAAATTAAATAAAAATGAAATAAAATAAGAGGAAAGTAGGGGGTGTGGTGTGGCGGCACCGCCTATGGTGTATGAGGAATGGAAAAATTGATTAAATTTATTATTTTGTAATGAAAAATAACTAAAAGTAAATATGATATGTATATGTTTCATTGGAAAAAAATTGTAAGAAATATGAATGGTAGAGTATAAAAATAGGTTGTAAGAAAAAGTAGAGATAGTAAAATAGTAATGAATAGCAGACTAGATAATTAGAATACCCGTAGTAAAGAAAATACGTGTAAACGCCTGTATATGATATTTTTAGTTATCGAAAAATTCAAAAAATAATTTTTTGAAATCCTTATATTTTTACGAGTCTAATGTAGTATCGGAATATTTTCACTATTTTACTTGTCTGAATCCTAATTTTGAAACTGATCTCGTTCGGATCCAAAACGAATTAAATTTTTAATCTTCCTTATATAATTTCAAACTATAATTCGAAATTATCTCATTTTTTATTTTTAGGTTTCACATGCGGATTGTCGAATCTAGATCCACTAAACTTAACATAGAACTAGATTGATTTTAGGGTTCTAGTTTGACTCTCTGTTCTTAAGATTTACTTATATTTGCCTCAAAATCTAGGGGCTTACATCCTCTTAATTTCTTGTTAAAGCTGTAGCACACAATGTGAAGAAGGAGATATAACAATGTGAAGAAGGAGATATACAACTTTGATTTTTCTTTCTTAAACTAGCATGTTTTAATTATTGTGAATAATAAAAATTTAGAAACAAACCACACACCTAATTTTACTTAAAAATGCCGAGACCTGGGAAAAGATTTGAGAAAATACAATTGAAAATTCTTTTCTTGAAATCACATAGAGTTTAATGTCTTGAAAAATAAATGACTAAATAAAAATTGTTTATGAAACTCCTAAGTGCAACAAAATTTTCAAAGAATAAAACAAAATGTAAAACCTCATTTTCAAGTTTGAATCACCCATTTGAAAAATCCTAAGAAACAAAAATTTAGCACAAGTTTCAAAGTTATTATTCATGAACTGAAGTTTTATAAATTCTTTACAAAGGTTACTTTGGTAAAAATTCTATTTTAAGCAACATCACTAGAATCATGCATGTACTATGAACTATTAGGTTTCTATCATATTTAAATATAGAAATAATATACATACAAGCCTTAAGGAGTCTATATAAGATAAAACTTGTGAAAAATATCAAAAAAGAGTTATGTAATAAGATGTAATTTGTACCAAAGGATTCCAAGACCTAAACAATCTTAAATATTTAAAATAACCTTAGAAATGGATAGATCATTCGAAGTAGGTATAAATCAATTACTTATATGCGAAAATTAGAGCTAAAATGAGTTAGTTATGGTCGTTTCAAGGTTCAAACTGGGTAATTGGAAACTCTACCAAAAATAGAATTTATAAAGTTAAACGAACTTACTATGAAATACTCATTTTGAGTATTTCTTTATTTAGGTGTTGAGGATTACGAAACTTTCTTCCCTAAAGATTATTTTGACTAGGAGTTGCTCTAATGGATGAGTGAGTTCTTTCTTTAAATATTGTTACCTTAAATGTGCTTGTAAAGTAGAGTACTAGATTATAAGAAAAAGATAGAAATGAATTTGCATGTGGGGTATCTTGGGATTATGTGTTAAAGTCATATTTGATATACTTTTCATGGAAAGCTTAATGCTAATTTGTTATGGATTTTATAGAAATCAAGTGGAATTGGTACTTAAGTGTGCATTAATTAATATTTCAGGTCTTGAAGTCCTTAGAATTGCAAGTACAAGCAAATTGGAGAAATTCATACAAATTTGGATAAAAATCATTCAACACCGACAATTGAAGATATAGCACCGCCAGCGTTTAACAGAGGACTTTACCAGCGTTGAAGAAATTTCAATGTACGCTGGAAAATTTGCTAGCTACGCCACCAGTGTTGTGCATGTATAGAATCGAAATTATTAAAGCCAGATCAAACGTCACCAGTGTTAATTCAAACTCAAGATGGCTTCTACAATTTTATCTTACACTAGCTCCGCCGACATTTCATTGGTGTAAAGGTCCACAGAGTACAATTCTTTAATGCTATCTTGAACACCGCCTGTGTAGCTTTGAGGAATCATCGAACACTGTTGGCTATGCCGCCGGCGTTGAAGTTGAAAAGTCCAGTGTATGTGGTGACGATTCAATTATCCAAATTTGCATTCTATAAACAAATGAAGGAGGCTTGCATATGATGAGTTCCGACAGATCCAAAGATTGATTATAAGAGAGAAAAAGAGACGAAAATCATTTTTAAGATTACATTAGATTGAGATTAGTGTATGTGCTTATCTGATATCGATTGAAAGACTTTGTCATCAAGTTTGTTGTTTGAAGCTTTTGGAGATTTAGGATTCGTATTTGTGATCAACTGATTTGGTGATCTCCAATTCACCTTGATATTGATATAAATTCTTTTGTTAATTCTTCATTGCTTTGCAAATGTTTTTATCTCTCGGTGTCTTTCTAAATTGTCTTTGTGGGAAATTGATGAAACTCTAGATTTGCTAAGATGATTTTTGTAATTGTGTTATAAGATTATTAGATTTGTGGAAAATTCATATTGTGATTCCTCTTATAAATCTTGTTTCAGGAATCAGATTTAATTTATTTGAATTCTAATGACTTGGAAAAGAAATTAAGGCTCTATAGGAATTCTGGAATTAGGTTAAATAATCAATTGTGGAAGCGGTGATTTTTAATCTTATTTAGAAATTGTCTTTTGAGATTAACGCAATATATCTATATTAGTTTCTCACTAAGGGATTAGGGGAGATTGATTTAGGGTATTAGTCAATCATAGAATTGAAAGATTCATGATTGTGAATATGAGTCCATTGGTAATTTGAGTAGCGAGAGCTACCAGGTTATTTTGTGGTTTGAAAGATTTTGAAACTTCAAAAATGTTTTTTTATCTTTTGATAATTTCATATGAATATCCACAAAGTTAATTGTCATTATAGCATGATAGCAATTTGATTTGCAAAACTATGGTGGATTCTGTTTTTCCCACTTTTCTATATATATATATATATATATATTTCAAACACTCTCTCTTAATTATCTTGATAGTTTAGATTAATTTAGTGGTAGTTAATTAATCCTCGTGGGAACTATACTTTACTCATATCTATATTACTTGATCAGGTTCAATATACTTACTGGTAAAATTTGCACTTATTTTTATCTATTCAATTTTATCGGATCAAGTTTATGGGCCTCTGCCGGGGATTATCTTAATATTAGACCACTTTTAGTTCTATTGTTAGTTTAGGCATATTTTAATCAAAATTGTTTTTGTTCTTTGTGCAGGTATTTTATGCGCAAGTGTAAGAGTGCTGAACTTCTAACAATTGATAATGAGATCGAGCGTACCTTGCACCAACTGATTAAAGAGAACAAAAACTGAGAGGAAGTGCAAGAGATTAAATGGAAGATGGTAATAACAACAATAATCAAATTCAGGCTACTGCCACAAGAGCACTTCAGGATTACAAAGTTCCCACTATCACGGGATCTGCAATTAGGATGCCAGCTGTTCAGGCAAACAACTTTGAGATCAAACCGTCTCTTGTTCAAATGATTGAAACACATCAATTTGGAAGATACCATAATGAGAGTCCTAATGAACACATTGTAAAATTCCTTTAATACTGTAACACTGTAAAGCTAAATGGTGTTACTGATGATACTATCAAACTATAGCTTTTTCCTTTCTCTTTATGGGATAAAGCATTGGCATGTTTTCATTCTCTACCACAGGAATCTATCACAACATGGGCAGATCTTTGAACAAAGTTCTTGAAAAGATTTTTTCCACTTGCAAGAACTGCTAGACTGAGAAGTGAGATTACAAATTTCACTAAATTTCCTAGCGAATCACTATATGAAGCATGGGAAAGATTTAAGGAAGAATAAGAAAAATGCCCACATCATGGATTACCTGACAATCTCTTTATTGAAAACTTCTATCTCATCTTGGAGGAAAATTTGAGATTATTAATTGATGCAGCTACTGGAGGTTTACTAATGGGTAAAACCTGTGATGAAGCAAGTGCTTTTAATAGAAGATTGGCTTCCAGTACACACAATTAGAATTGTGAGAGAACAAGATCAAATGTGGCATCAGTCAAAGACACCGAGGCTTTTTCTTAGTTGATTGCTCAAATTTCAGCTCTTACCACTCAAGTAAGTAAACTCACAATCGTACAATCTTAATATTAATCAATTTATGTATTGTGAGTTATGTTCAAGACTACATCCTACACTTGAATGTCCTCATGGAAATCCATCATCCTCATCTAATGGAGCTCTCGTGAATTATGTCAACAACTTCTCAAAAGGTAATCAAGGATCTTATGCAAACAATTATAATCCAGGGGGTATAGTGCATTTAAATCAGCACTTGGATATCAGAAACAAGGTCCTACTAAGAATGCCCTCCCTCAACAATCTCCGTCTTCAATGGAAGAACTCATGAAGACCTTTATGGAAAGGACTGAGACCACCATTGGTAACCTATAGGGACAAATCAATCAGATTACTCAACAACTGAGTAATAGACCATCTGGGTCTTTACCTAGAAACAAAGAGAAAAACCCTGAAAGTGTTAATGATGTAATGCTTATAAGTGGCAAAGAGGAGGAAGAAGTTGATAAACACAATGATGAGGTTAAACCTGTTATGTTTACAGGGGAAAGTTCTATGATTCTCTAGAAGGATTTATCTTACGTTTCCATAAAACAAAGAGATCATGGGAGTTTTACTATTCCTTACACTATAGGAAATTTTAGTTTTTATAAAGTTCTTATTGATTCAGGTACAAGTGTAAATTTAATGCCCTTGTCTATTTTCAGGAAACTTGGACTAGGAGATTGCAAGGAAACTTCAGTTACTTTGCAACTTGCAGATAGAAGTGTCAAATACCCTAAGGGTATTGCGGAAAATGTCCTAGTTAAAGTTGATGAATTTATTTTTCCAATTGATTTTGTGATCCTGGAAATGAAGGAGAACCAAGAGGTACCCGTAATTCTTGGCAAACGATTCCTTGTAGCAGGTTAAGCAATAATTGATATGGAACAAGGTAAGCTCACTTAAGAGTTAAAGATAAACAGGTAACTTTTCATGTTTACGATGATTTGCAAAATTTTGATGATAGAGAAGCCTGTTATGCAATTGATGTTATAGATGAGCTTACCTCTAAGTCTGTTGAGGAGGAAACAGGAGAGGTGACCATGGAATCTGTTTTAAGAGAGATGGATGGGTGGAGTGATGATGAATTTGAAGAAGACAAAGTGCTAAAAGATAAAATAGGAAATTCTGAGGAGCTTGGCAGAAAAGAGAAATAGCTAGGATCATATTTGACACGTCACCCAATTATGGAAAAATTTGCTTTTCTTAGCACTAATCATATTTTACCTGTAACTATTTATTCTTCTTTTATAGGTGAACAGAAGCAATAATTTTTTGATGTACTAAGAGAGCTTAAGGAAGCCATAGGGTGGACATTATCTGATGATAAGGAGATGATCGTTTGACATGTGATGACAAGAGAATACAAGAGATTTAGAACAAAACCACAATGCAACAACAGAGTCAAATTGATCCAAATCTGAAGGAGATGGTGAACCAAGAGAATTTTGAGCAATTGAAGGAAAATAGAAGTAGGGTTTGTGAGATAGGTCATCCTAGTGAAAAGAAGGCAAAGAGAAGGCATAAGAAGAAGACTCAGATGAGAGAATTTTTGCCTGATCATAAAGTCTTATTATATAACCCTAATTTGAAATTAATACCAGGTAAGTGGAAATCTAGATGATCTGGGACATTTGTTATTACTGATATGTTTCCTCATGATGCAGTTGAATTGAAGGGAAGAGATGGTTGCACTTTTAAAGTCAATAGTCATCGTCTCAAGCATTTTTATGATAAGGAAAACAAGGATAGTGCTTGCACTATCAATAATTAAGCAAGACCATCATAAGAGCTGTAGAAGTCGGGCTAAGCAACTATAAACTAAGCACTACTTAGGAGGCAACCCATGTCTAACTCTTAGAATATTTTATATATATATATATATTAAATTTGCAAACAATGCATTAAATTCGCCACTAGAAGTTTAAGGCCACCGCCTTTTTAATGGTGTTAGAGTAACATTGGTAGCTTTCAAGCTTACGCTGCCAGTTGTTTGCCTTTGTATGAATTGTACAATTCATCGTTGGCTACCTACACTGCCAGTGTCAAGCCTGATTTGCTGGTTTATGCTCTATCATGCACAAAAATAGAATCCTAACATGATGAGCTTAAGAGACAATTTTTTCTCTCTAATGGATGATTTGATGGACTTCATTCATGATTCTGGAAATCTTCTAACCAGGGAAGTATCATATTCCTTATCTCCTTATTCCTTTATTTCTTTTCTGTTCGGAGCTGATTAGGAATAGTGAGGTCACTATTCAATTTAAGTGTGGGGGAAGGGATAATGAATGGAGAATGGAGAGTGGAGTTAAGTATGACTGCTAATGTCTGAAAAATTAAATTTGTTGCATATCTATGATATCTTATTTGTAATTATTATACCCACATTTGGACTATTTTGTCCTTAAGTACTATAAGGAAAATTTAGGCCAAAATTTTTCAAAAATTTTGATGAAATCTTGAGATTGTACAGAAAATTTTGAATAGCATCTGTAAGAATTAGAAATTACTTGCTTAGTGTCTTACTCACCTACTGTTGTAATTAGTTTACTTAGTTAAAATTAAGTAGCGAAATCTTTAAGGAACAAATTTACCTTGTATTTAGCTTAAGAATTGGAAGTTTGAGAGTAGGTTGAGTTCTTTTGTGAAAAATAAATAGGTCTACTTCTAGGAAAAAATTAGCCTGTATATACTCTTCTGTGTTCTCTTAAGAATATTTCAGCACTTAGTGAAAGAGGTAGAAGAAATTCTTTTCCCAGTGATCCTTTATAAAAACGTCTTGAATTTATGTTGCATTCAAAAAGAAAAGAAAGATAAGCATAGCCTCTACTCCAATGACTCGGGTAACTGAGTCAAGAGTATCTGAACTTGAATATTAGAGTGTGGAAGAGTTCTTAAGGGTCTTTTAAAACCTGATCACTTGGGTGATCAGCCCGGGACGTGCCAACTCAATGAACTCACTATAACGAGAATGGACGACAGGTAAAAGTTCAAATTTTTGAAATTAAAAAAAAAATGGAGACAAAAACCTCCCAAAAAATAGAATAAATGCTTGTATGAAAAGAAAAAGAATATGAATGCAAAAGCTCAAAATAAGATAAGACTTATAATAAAAAAGGAGAAATTTTAAGGAATGAGTAGATACCATATGCTTTCACTCTGTGTTGCTAGGATTGTATATACCTGCTAAATGTCTATGAAGTTTAAATGATTGTTTTTCCTTAGTAGACTTTGTATCCACTTTTGGATGAATGTTCTTTTGTTAAAAACAACGATTAAAGTTTGTTTTGTTTAGATTAACTGCTAAATTTTAATTCTAGTACTCTAATTATATATACCCGGTTTGGTTTGAGCAATAGGCACTAGAAATACAAGTCATTAACTAAGAATGGTGCTTGAATTGTGAAAGATAAAGTGTTATACATTTTATGACAAATTTATAAACTCGTTCTTATTTATTTTGCTTGAGGACAAGCAAAAGTTCAAGTGTGGGAAAATTGATAAAGTCATATTTGATATACTTTTCATGGAAAGCTTAATGCTACTTTGTTATAGATTTTACAGAAATCAAGTAGAATTGGTACTAAAGTGTGCTTTAATTGATATTTTAGGTCTTGAAGTCCTTAGAATTGCAAGTACAAGCAAATTGGAGAAATTCATACAAATTTGGACAAAAATCATTTAACACCGACAATTGAAGATATAGCACCACCAGCGTTTAATAGAGGATTTTACCAGTACTGAAGAAATTTCAACGTACACCGGCAAATTTGCTCCTTAAGCCGCCGGCCTTGAGTCAGTTTTGAGTGTATACAGAAATGAAATTGTTAAAGTCGGATCAAACGTCGTCAGTGTTGATTCAAACTCAAGACAGCTTCTATAATTTCATCTTACGTTGGCTCCTGGGAAGGCTATGTCGACGGCGTTTCACCGGTATAGAGTGTCCATTGATTACAATCCTTTACCGTTGTCTTGAACACCGCCTGTGTAGCTTTGAGGAATCATCGAATGCCACTGGCGTTGAAGTTGAAAAGTTCGGTGTAGGTGATGACGATTCAATTATCTAGATTTGCATTCTATAAGATGAAGGAGGCAAGCATATGATGAGTTCCAACAGATCCAAAGAAAGATTAGAAGAGAGAAAAAGAGAGGAAAATCATTTTAAGATTGGATTAAATTGAGAGTAGTGTCTGTGCTTATTTAATATCAATTAAAAGACTTTGTCGTCGAGTTTATTGTTTGAAGCTTTTGGAGATTTAGGATTCGTATTTGTGATCAACTAATTCGATGAGCTCTTATTCACCTTTTTGCATATTTGTTGATTACTGACATTGATATGAATTCTTTTGTTAATTCTTCATTTGCAATTGTTTTTTTTTTTCTCGATGTTTTTCTAAATTGTCTTTGTGGGAAATTGATGAAACCTCAGATTTGCTAAGATGATTTTGTAATTGTGTTATAAGATTATTAGATTTATGGAAATTCATATTGTGATTCCTCTTATAAATCTTATTTAGTGAATGAGATTTGGTTTATTTGAATTTTGATGACTTGGAAAAGAAATTTGGGTACTATAGGAATTCTGGAATTAGGTTAAATAATCAATTGCAGAAATGGTGATTTTTAATCTGATTTAGAAATTGTCTTTTGAGATTAATGCAATATTTTTATATTAGTTTCTCACAAAGGGATTAAGGGAGATTGATTTAAGATATTAGTCAATCATAGAATTGAAAGATTCATGATTGTGAATATAAGTCCATTGGTAATTTGAGTAGCAGAAGCTACAGGTCATTTTGTGGTTTGAAAGATTTTGAAACTTGAAAGAGGTTTTTGATCTTTTGATAATTTCATACAAATATCCACAAAGTTAATTGTCATTATAGCATGATAGCAATTTGATTTCCAAAACAGGGATGGATTCTGTTTTTCCCACTTTTTTATTAATATATATATATATATATATCTTTCAAACACTCTCTCTCTAATTATCTTGATAGTTTAGATTAATTTAGTTTATTATATAAATCATTTGCCTAAATATCAGTACAGTCTAATAGCGATTTGGTATTTAAGTAATCCTCATGGGAACAATACTTTACTTGTATCTAACTGGGCTAGTAAAATTCGCACTTATTTTTATCTATTAAATTTTAGCAGATCATTATGCTTGTGATTCTTTTATGCTTGATCAATAAATGATAAGTATATCGAAACATTGAGATGGTCGAATAATGCTCTATGTTCCTATTATAATATTTTTGTGTACGTGGTTATCTTGTTGATTACCCTAGATGGAAAGTGACTTGATCGAAATTGAATAATAAATTGATCATGCATAATATGTCATTGAATCACATCATTGAAGGCTATTGCTCTTACATGAAGAGTCAAAAGACCTATGAGATCCTATCGTGGGTGTGTAGATCTGCTTCTTCTTGAGGAAATTATAGACGTTTGAGGAATGCGTCCTTAGGGAGGAGCCATGTCAGCCTATCGCTATGAGCAAATGCTTAGGGACTAGCAGTATAAGATGTGGAAAACCTCAATTCAAATTCCCTAACCCTTGTCATGGAGGAGTAAATCCATTCTATGTGTGGTTTCTGGATGACCATGCATATTTGTGTATTCATATGGTTATTGCATATTATATGCTATAACTGATAAACTTGATTCAATGCTTGTTGGTGTGAATGATGGGAAGTATCTCACTAAGCATGTTGTAAGTTTACATCCCCATAGATTTTGTTTGAAACGGGACTACTTGACACTTTATACTAGGAGAAAGATGACAAGGAAATCACTATTCGGTTATGGGACTATGATGAAGGATCCAGGAGCTCAGGATGAAGCTTCCCTTAGACACCTTTTATGTTAGATATATGATATGTTTTTCCTTTGGAGATTATTATTAATAGCTACACTACTTGAATCATTTGTGGACATTAGTAGCGTATGCCCCTAAGAAATGTAATCTACTTTGTTTAAGTTTTTTTTATGTATAGTTCTCTTGCATTGCTATTTAATTGTTACTATTGTAAATTGGGCTACTCCAATGTATTCCTTTTGTTGTAAAGTACGTCTTGTGTATAATATAGAAGCCTTTGTGTGACTAAAGTAGTTATTACTAGATTTTAATATTATGTAAAGTAGACTGCCACGTTTAGAGTACCCATCAAGGTGTGGCATCGCCCATCGAATGAGCTCTGCGTAACCTTCCTTCGCATGGCCAAACTACCACATGTCTTAACTGAACCACACTTGGAATAAATTATGAGTGGTTAAGCTCCATCATGAGTGTTCAATCAAGAAGAAGTGCAACAGACCTAAAGCAATTTGAACATTTGAATTCCTTCAAAGTTGAGATCTAGACAGTTACAATCAAACACTGGCTAACCATGTCAAGCTCATAATATCAATTTTTGGATCGTCGATGCATTATTGTGAAAATGGCCAAGCAACTTGTAATAACAGCTAATCAAAATCCCTTTTGCTACGGAAAAAGAGTGTAAGATTGAGTAACAAGCTCAAATTAAGCGCATTGTAGTTAAATCTAAGTAAAATTGTAATCACTCTAATTTTACATAACCCGATTATAATAATTATTAAAAATATAATATAGAATTATAAAGAACTATAATAAAAAGTCACAAAAATCACTACTAATTTTTCACGAATTAAATTATTAAAGTATAAATAAATAATGATCAATGATAAATCAATCGATACTGTAAAATTTAAAATCAGTTTCCTTAAGTTCAATACTTAGGAAAATAAGATTCTAATAATGCTACAGTGGTTATCAAATTGTCTTTAATGTTTTTAAAACTATAAAATAGCATTAGAAAAAATTTACTATTATTAATAATTAGGATAAATAATTCATATACAGTAAAAGATAATACTCTAAGAAAAAGAATCAATAAATCAACAAACAATCATATTTGACCTTAAACTTCAATTATAATAAAAGACAATTAATTTTTAGAACCTATTGGTTATAAAAAGATAGTTTATAGATAAATCAATATGATTATAAAATATGCAAAAAGATCAAAAACTAATCAATACTAAAGAATTTAAACCCTAATTAAATATTTAAATTATCCCAATAATTTAGCTATAAAATTTTGAGTCATTAGAGAATAAAATCTTAATTTAACCATTGTAACTTGAGAATCTTTATAACTAATAAAATAAATAAGTAACAAATGTAAATAGATATTAAACATATGACCAAATAAAAACTCTAGAATAAACCTATGAGTAACAATAAATTCATTTATAACTTAAAAACCCGAATAGAAAATTCTTTGACCCTAATAGATACTAAAGACAAGATTTCGTATCTTGAGCAAAAACTCAAAATATAATTAAAAGTAACTATAAAATTCAAACCCGATAAAAGAAAACATCTTTATAGAACATATTGATCATAAAATGATAACTAAAGTATGAACCGCTAATATGATAAATACACGATAGCAACAAAAACAGATCCATAACTAATAACTTAGATTTCAGAAAAGTATTTGGATCACACCATTATTTTAGTTAGGAAATTATAAACCTATAGGAACGAAATCTAACTTAGCTTATCGAACCTAGAAAATCTTATTTGTGTAAACTTTGAACTCAAAATTGAACTCAAGAGAAACCTATAAAATTTGTAGAAACTTTATATGAAATTCTGGAGATAGAACTCTCAAATAACTAGCATACTTGTACTCGTTTAACTTGATAAACTACCTTAAAGCTAAGATAATTAATTAATTAAGTATTATTATATTAATATATATACATGTATTCGGTGGGAGGTAACATACATGGTTGGAAATTGTCCAACTTTTCCCAGCTAAAAACCACCCAAAACCACCCAACAACTTGCTCCAAAAGTTGCACCAATTAAAGTCTAAATTGACTAAGGCTAACCAACCAAAGTTGCCCACATACACAACTCAATAAATGAAGAGAAAACCATGCAAACAAGTTGCACTCGGTGGAGCAAAAATTCACTCCTCTTGACCGAAAATTTCTCCACGAAAACTGCAGCCATTTTACATATATATATATATATATATCCCATTATTGACCAAAAACAAGGCATTAAAACAACACAAAAACAACCCATAAACAACAACTCAAAACAACAGCGACAACACATACAAAACACACACCAACACACCACTAACAAGCTTCAAGAAGAATCACTAACACAAGCTTAAGAAAACAAGAAACAAAGGTAAGGCAAATTCGTTTTCAAGTTAGTTTATGTATTAAACCCAAGTTTAAATCATGTTCCTACCAACTTCAGATCGTGTCAAGCCTTGGTGAAGAGTAACATCACCTCATTAGCCTAAAAAAGGTAATATATAATCCTAAACCTTATCTATACATTATTATACATAGAAGCTAGAAAATCATATCGCATGATAATTATAAGATGTTATAATAGTTGTTATGTCACGAAAAATGATCAAGAATCATGTAAAAACACATAGAAATAGCTTAAACACAAGTATAATACAAGAACAAAATAAGAAAAATAATTTAAGAGCAGAAGAAAAAGAAATAAGATGATGAACAATGCCTACACCGGCCCTACATTGACAGTGCACACGTCAAAGCCGGTAACGTTTGTAAGGTAGGCCAACGGTATTTGAATCAGTGTGTCTGGAACGAAGCTTCGTAAATTTTTGAAACAAGAAAAAATGAATGCACACCGGTGGTGTAAATTTATACATCAGCGGTATAAAGTGTATAAGTTGGCAACCTTTGAAGCCAGCATTCCCTGAAACTAGAACATGTAAAAATTACAAGAACATCGACAATTCAAGATCCAACACCTGTGGCATTGGAGCTAGCATATGTGCAAATTTCTTTTGAAAATAAAATATGTTTGTTTGAATAGATTATATAATAAAAACAATAACAACAACAACAACAGAAGATAAAATCTTATAAATAAATAAATATAGTTTTAAGAATAATAAGCTTATTTGTTAAGTGCTATATTTTAATAACCAAATTATAATTAAGAAACACTTTAGCTAAATTAGACAAAATAATTAGATTATAATAAATTTTATATAGATAAATATATAAGAACGGAAAATTAAAATAAGTTAAAATTACGAATAATGTGATTATTAAAAATAATAGATAATAACTTGAAATGGAATCAAGAGAAACACAATGAAACGAAATAAATGTTAGTTACAATAGAAGTGGTCAAATTAACGAACAATATAAAAATATTAATGATGATGATAATAAAATATTGAACTATTAAACACAAACTCTATAATTATTCGATGAAATAAAATTTAAGTTTTGTATTCACTTAGAATATATTTAAGCTCTAGGAAATTACAAATATGTTAGAAAAATGATTAAATAACTAAATACTAAATGTAACTGTTTCAAGATAGATGAGAATGACAAACGAAGAAATATCAAAAATCCACTATCAATACAAACAATAACTAAAGAGAAACTTAAATAAAATTTAGAATAGAGAAAACACCCTAAATAAAATATAGATATCAATTAAGATCAAAACAAGCAAAATGAAAATAAATAATAAGTAGTAGATACGAACTATCTTAAAATAATCTGACTAAAGGACTATATAAATAATAAAAGCTTAATAATAAAATTATTAAGTAAAATAGGACTTAAAATATTCTATAAGTTCAATTTAGATCAGAAATGACAAAATAGGACTAAAAATAGTGCGAACCAATTTTAGGACGTATTATAAAACCATAAATACTATAATGAACAATTGTTATTTTATTTCATAAGAGATATTGAGCTTATGTTCTCAAACCCTAAGTACTTTCCAAGGGCATCTCAAGTAAACAAGAATGCTTAGGTGAGGGATTTTTAATGATCTGTTATTTGCTTGTGTTTGCTACTTCTTGTTGTTATGATTTGTTGTATTGCACGTTTGATGAATGACTGATTGTTGTGAATGTTGTCATCTGCATGATCACCCGAATAAATGGATAAGTTTAATCACTCGTCTAAACAAATCAGATATAATCGTCACATGTGCTCGAAATTTCCTATAGGTAATGTCCCAGATTTGCAACTAAATGTATTTTTGGAATAAATTTTCAAAAGACCATGACTTGGAGAAGCTCGAATCATTTATCTCTTAAACAAGTTTTACCAAAAGAATTTATCAAATAAAGATGGGACATTTCCGAGTAATGTTTTGATAGTGGATGTTGCCTGATTGGGGTCCACTTGTCAAGTGGCAGTGGATGTTGCTTGATTGGGGGTCCACTTGCCAAAGGGCGGTAGATGTGGCCTGACTTGGGGTCCACTTGCCTATTTCACTATTGAAGGATGATGGTCAGATTTAAACATATTAATCAATATTAACCAGCGTAAATCAAGTAAATACATTGGGGTATATTTCTTTTTACCGATGACATATAATCATTGGTTATGTAAAATACAGAAATAAATATGAAAATATAATGAATTATGAATCATGAGATATAAGATGAGTTTAAGTTCAAAACAAGTAAATTGTAAAAGTTTAATTTTGGTTGTAGGACAAATATTAAAGTTCGGATTTCTGCAATTTTTCATAGATTGTACACCGCCTCCCGGAGAATCTGCGCCGCTAGCGTAGAGACGATGTAGGATGAGAACAGTAGTGTTTTTCTTAACGCCAGTTGGAACGCTACCGGCGTAGGACATGGATTTTTGCCGGCGTATATAGTAGGATCAAAGTTCTGGAAATCAAAGCCCCGATGAATACTGCCAGTGCTCGTGTAAATTTTGCCAGCGTAGGATGTACACCGGTAAGATCTACACATACACCGCCAGCGTAGGGCTGGCGTATGAACAAAATTATATAAATACGAGACGCAAAAGACAGTTTCGACATATTTGTCTTTCATCATTTTCTCCTTCGTATAAGAGAGTTTTGGAGTGTTCTTGGAGATCTAGAATTGGAGAATCATCCGGAATGTGTTTATGATTCAAAGTAAGTGATTTTAACATTTTCTCATGGATTAAATACGAATTTGCATGGGTTTGCTTAAGGTTTTGTTGTGTTCTTGAAGGAAAAACGTGGGAAAGATTTAGATTTTGGATTTGATCTGCCTCGGTTGGATAAGAAGTGAGTGTTGTGATTAAAACAAGTAGGTATAATGTACTTATATCAGATTTATACGAATTTCACGTAAATTCTAAGGATTTTGTGATTTGTTTGCATGAAGGAAACCCTAGATTTGGTTGGGATCCGAATTTGTGGAAGTGAGTTGGATTTTGGTGATCTAAATCAGTAAGTTTCATCTTTTCTTTGATGGAGTTGAATAATGTATGATTAGATGATCATTATGTGTTCTTGTTGTCATATAATATTAAGGTTTTGAAGGATTATCAAATTCTATAAATTGTTGTGGAAAATTGATTAGGTTAGACGGTGCAACTTGATGATTTTCTTTGTCAGGTTAGGATTTTGGGAGTTGTAGTACATTAGGGTTTGTTTATATCGTGTTCTTATATGTTATATATAAATGCATGTTGTTGACAGGAATTTGGAGATTTGAGTTTGTTGTTGAATTGTTAATATTGATTGAAGTATTGTGAGATTCGGGAGATTTGGTTGTGGTTAAGTGTTGTCGATAAAGGATTTTTAGGAGATACAGATTGGAATTTCCTGAAACTGAGAAAGGTACGACCAATCCTTGCTTGTTATTTTTGTCTGTAAGCTTAGTATTGACTGAATGCTTGTAGGAACAGAATTTCTTAATAAACTTAATCTTTATTTGGTTTAATAATTGTATGTTTTGTTGTGCTTGGCTTTGGACCAGTAAAGACCTTGCAGACAGTGATACTGGTGAGGCACCTGATGATCTTGGTGTGAGTTGTTCCTAGTGGACTCATGCCTTGATATGATTCCGTAGAATTAGGTTATGGATTCGGGGTGTTTGGGGAGTACCCACTCATCCATATATGTATATGATTATTATTTCCAAAAAGTTGTTTGATTTTAATGGAGTCTGAGTAACTCCGAGTTAGGATTAGTGTATGCCTAATACTGGACTGTGTTGTTTTGTTGGCTTAAGAAGATAATAATATGATTGTTTGCATTAGTTTAAGTTGCATGAATTGTACGCCTTTTGTATGTGCATATGCATTAGTTTTTGGATTGGAGTTATCGTACTAGGCGTCGCTACTCATTCTTTTAAATTTCAGGTACAGGTGAAGAAGATATAGTGTATGATCTATCCGGTTATGAATTATTCTTTGAAAGCAGGGATGGCGATAGTGGACCCGACTACCCAGCTGAGAGTTAGGCTTCATATACCAAGTTTCTAAGAGAAGACATGTTTTGATTATTTGGGATTGTAGTTGGATTCATTGTTGGTTTTAAATGAAGATATTTTAATGTAAACAGTTTTTAGTTTATGTGGAATTTGTTGACTATGATGTCAACTTGGATTTTATGCTTAAACCAAGAGTTTATGTTTTATGAAGTATGAGTTTTTATTTTTAACAGGTTTGGTATCCTATGAGTTACCCTATGAGTGTTTACAGGTGATAATTTTACAAACTTGTGAATAATAGAGCCTTTGCATATCCTATATAAGAGGAGATACGTGGCGGGTTGTAATGCCTTATTTTAGGGCGTTACAGGTTAAGTCTAGATGGATGCAACCACCAGGCAATCTTATTAAAAATAAAACAAGGTGTCCCATATAAAATAAATATGAGAGACAACTGATATGTAGACGATGTAAATCTACATCATTTATGGCTCTGGACTCCCATAGATGTGTTGCTTGCATTCATCACGTATGCATTATTATTGCGTATAGATAGATTTGCATGAATGTTTAATTAATGCTTAATAACTTGCGTAACCGGTAGTGGTGAGGAATAAACTTACTGAGGTCGTGGTTCGCTTACTCCCCAACTGTTTTTGTGTGGGAATAACGAAAGCTCGGTTTGGGCTAAGATTGTGTGAAGAGTGCTTCTCTATTAGACCTTCAGAAAGTTAAAAAACTAAGTTACTATGAACTTAGAATATAATTATCAATAAATTGTACAAATAGCTGAGACTTTATATTTTGTAAGATTGAAATCCCATTTTCACTATTTGGTAGGGGATACCGATTCTCTGCGATCTTGGTAGAATTTGAAAAATCGGATTCCATAGTTGAAGTCCAGTAATATTATTATATGTATATGTATTATTTAAAGTAATAGATATTAATCAATAGATAGAGTCCAGTAAATTCTAACTTGCAAGATAATTCTCATATTACGGGTAACTTTAGATTAACCATACTAGGCTCCCTTTTGAAGCGTGACAAAAACCGTTAAGAAAAGCTAGTTCAAGCCTTATCTTTCGATCATTAATGGTAGTCGAGTGTTTAAAATGACAAAACTACTGCTACTCTAATTGCCAACCTGATCCTTTTGTATAGAGCTGATCAAACTGTCAAAACAAGTCCAAATAAAGCCATTGCCCAACTTCGCCACATTTACAAACTAGTACTGTCAAGCTAATAAAATAGAATCCCAACTTTTTTAAATACTTACAACTCAATTTAAGCAATTCTAAATTACCAAGGAGTAGACGATTAATTTAATTAGTTGTATTAAGATCAAAGTTGTGTTGCAACTTTTGAAATCCAAATACAAATTAGTTGATCTTTCTGAAACAAAACTCAACTTTAAGCCACTACCATGTTACTGCACTTGTGAATTAAAAGTATCTAATGACATATTGTCACTTTGTAAAAATTAATTAATTTGCAATTTAAGAATAAGCTGTAATCATGTTTCTTCTATTGCAAGCTTTGCACAAGAGGCATCCGAACTTGAGTTGCAACATTTTGAATGTACAAAAGCCAAGCTTGATTTAATCTACATAGCAACCAAGCTGATAGCTAGAGCTTAAACGTAGCTAATTCAATATGAAGTTAAGTAGTTGTAAAACCGGCCAAGTCTAAGAACCAAGTTGACCAGCACACTCACACTTTTTCATCTGAGACCAAACATTCATTGGGGAAATTCAAACATTATACCTAGGTTCGGGCAAAAAAAGCCAGTCGAATCGCGAAGAGCACTGGATCAAACCAAATTGAAGATTCAATTTTTTTTCATTTCGGTTCGCAGTTCAATTCAAAGATAAAGGTTTGGTTCACAGTTCGGTTCGGTTCACAACCCCAAACTAAATCGTGCAATTATAACCAAACTGTACTGTTTTTATTTTTTAAAAAAAATTCTGCACAGCTGCCTCTACCTACTTAGATGGGAAACTTGAAAAAATAGCCTAGCCCAAAAATAACTTAGGGCACTAAAGTCTATCTTACTGTCCTCCTCCACTCTTCCTCTTTCGCAGTTTCTCTCACTCACTATCCCTCTCCTCTCCTTGTCTCCTCCGCTCTTTGTCTCCATCTGGTGGCCGAATGTTCCATAATCATGATGACAAGGCACGCGTCATACAAACACTGATTTTGTAGCTGGAATAAAGAGATAGATATTAAGTATGGCAAGCTATGCTTCTGTGGTTCTGCAATTTTATATGCAAGCTTAGTATTACTAATGCATTTGGCGATGCGAAGTATCCCAATAGTATACATTGTTGGAGAAACTTATGGTTAGGTCATGGGTGCCGACGGTGACTATAGCATATGGACTAGTGACAAAACCTTTGTAGTTGGTGACAGCCTAAGTACGTACTATGTATTCACCTATATCACATGTTTTTCTTGATTTTGAGATGTAGGCATGAAATATGTTTATATTTTAGGACATACACATTGAAAGTTGATTCTAGTTTTGTCCAAAATTTTTCATTAGTATCAAAGAAGCTATTAGTCATGGCAATGCAGTTGTTTGTTTGTTAACCATATTATGTATAGGGATCTCTCTAGATAATTTTTTTTTAACTCCATCAATTATTTTTCTTCAAATCCTGTTTAGTTCAAATTAAAAAAATAGAAAATAAAATTATAATAATGTCACAAAATATTTCAAAAAAAAAATCTAAACACTATCAACTATTGATTTTAGTAAATTGATGAAAATTTAGAGATGAATATGGAGATGTTCTAATTTTTTTAATTAAATAAGGAATAATGTCCGATGATTAGTAAAATTATATACGTTGCTGATTATTAAGCCGTTTAATCTTGTGAATTATGCGAATAGTGTTCAACTACAGTGCTTGTCATAACGTTGATGAAGTGAACCAAAATGATTACAATAGTAGATGACGGTTCTTAAGGTCCTCATTGGTTATATAACATGTTTAATTTGGTCGATTAAATATATAACATTCACAAAATAATTTTAATTCTTAAGGCCCTTCACTGGTTCCTAGAGTTAATGATTTAATAATAATCGAGTTAAGACTTGTCATGATGTGTTAGTTTAGATTGATTTATTTTATAGATGTATCAAATCCTGAACAACTTGAGGTTGAGTTAGACTTATCATGATGTGTCAATTTGGAAATTTGTTGTTGTGATTGTTTACTAATCTAGTTAGCTAGAGAGTCCTATTAATTCAAGAAAGTATTGTGTATTAATTTAAGGAAATAGTGTATTATATAAGGTTTTTATTTATGTTGGGAATTTTTATAATCTAAAATAGTAAATTATACAAACGGTTCGAACCGTATACTAAACCATACCAACCATTTTTCGTATGTTCAAAAATTAGTGAATCAAACCACATAGTTAGGTTTGATTTAATAAAAATAACCAAATTGTAATTTTTAGTTCAGTTTAGTTCGAGAGATGAACTGGATCGAATCGTACCGCACCCACCCCTAATTATATCTAAGTGTGAAACTACGGTCAAGTGACAACAATGATGTCAAAAGAATAGCTCAATGTACAAGTTTGAACTAAGCATGTCAACACATCCACGATAACTTGTCAAGACCATCTTTAACAGCATTTCAGTTTATTTTCTTTTGTTATTTTTATTGATTGGGCCAAACTAATTAAAGCCCATTTTCTTTTTTATTTTATATCTAGGATCGGTACACTCGACCACACACTAACATTTATCATATTTCTTACTCTCGTATCACTTTACACATTATACTCATATGTCCATTGATCCATTGTCACTTTTCTCTATCACTTTTACATACACATATTCCACTTCATCCTTTATATCAAAAATTCCTCTACACACAACTCTCCACCTCGTTCTGCCTAGAATATCCACTCTCTACCTCATCCATACATTTCACCCATAGTTGTCAAAATCACGATTTTATCCTTTATGATTCTATAAGTTTATGGTGTATTTTCTTTTTTATTTTATATCTAGGATCGGTACACTCGACCACACACTAACATTTATCATATTTCTTACTCTCGTATCACTTTACACATTATACTCATATGTCCATTGATCCATTGTCACTTTTCTCTATCACTTTTACATACACATATTCCACTTCATCCTTTATATCAAAAATTCCTCTACACACAACTCTCCACCTCGTTCTGCCTAGAATATCCACTCTCTACCTCATCCATACATTTCACCCATAGTTGTCATTCTGCATTGACTTGTGTGTAGAATCATTTTTTAGTATAATCTTACGATTTCAATCGAGTCTACATGTAAACTTGGTAGAATCTTACGATTTTAACCAAGTTTATCGATTCTACCTATTCAAGTCAAATAAGCTAAAAGAAAAAAATACAAATGCGTGTTGACAAGCTCATCAACTATTAGGAATTATGATGATGTATCCTTCTTGCTATCATTTCTATTTGTTTTCTACACACTCTCTATCTTTTGCCCTCCTTCCCTCGAAAGCCCTTACTCTACATTTATAGAATTCATTTATGTCAAGTTATAACTGTAAATTTCACAAGAAAACTTATTTTTTCATTCATATAATTAATCATTTAATAAGTTGAAAATTTTGATTCTCCTTTAGTTTATCACTTATTCCAAACAAAACAATAGAAAATAAATTAATTTGACTCTATTTGTTCTTTTGTTAGATATGTGATATCATGGATTAAGAGTTATTATAAAGAAAAAAAAGAACTTAATTTCCTTTTTTTTTAACATCTATTATGTGTTCGAAATTTTCTACTTCTTCTATAAGCATTTATATAGTTTTTCAAGCTATTTTATAAAGGATGTAGAAACTTACGTTTTTACGTTTCGATTTTACATTCCGATTCTACTGACCCTTAGTGATTCTGTATAGAATCGCAAATTTGACAATCTTGATTTCACCTTCCACATATTCATACAAATCACATTTCCACACACATTTTTCCATCTTTATTCGCATTACCATTAGTACTATCTCTTACTAATTTCCACCATGGAGCTAGACCCTAAGGATTTAAAAAGACATTCTTGTTATTTTTTAAGTTTACTCTTCTCCTTTATATTGTGTAAAGGATTATGCTCAGTTCAATGTTATTAATGAATTTCAATTGAGCTAAATTGTTTAAGTTAGATTGTGTAGTAGTTTGATGGATTTCACAATTTGTTAAGTTGTTTTTATAACGAGGTTTTGTTTGATTAAAGTTTGATTATTCTTATTTTAGTGTTTATAAGATTAAACTGTCTATGAATTTGTTATGAATTGAGGTTTTAGATACTTAAAAGGGATTCAAGAACCTAATTGAAGAAGAAAATAAAATAATTTTAAAATCGCATGTGTTCAAAATCGACACAAAGCATGTGATTTTGGTTAAATTATAAAACTCACACACTTAATGCAATTGAAATTATATTTTAAGATATGGACACATGCTTGAACCATAATTAGAATTTTATGACTCAAGAGGAAACAGATTCTTATGAGCTTAATTAAAATCTAAGTAAGCAAACTCAATTATAATTACAAAGCAATAAACGAAAATCTAGTCAATACCATTACATAATCCCACATTTATTCATTAAATAAGTTTCTAGCAGCAAATTAATATTTAGTGTAGTTTTAAGAAATAGTTTTAGTTGTTAACTTAGTGGTAAATTATAGTCATAATTTTTAGTTAAGTAAAATATGAAGAACTCAAATTTGGCTTGCTTACATTTGATTTGGAGTACCTATCATTTAGTTTTTAAATCAATTTTTTCTAAAAACAAGATACAGCATTGGTTTCTCACTCAATACTAGTTGCATGACCCGTACACTTGTCATTGTGAGTTATCAAGCTAATTTTGAAGTGCAAGTAGAAAATTAAATTTGAAAATTCATGACACATTGGGTGACAGAAATTGCAAACTAAGTAGTAGAAGGAAAGTCACATGGAGGAGGAAGAAGATGAGCTCTTAGATGGTGGTTTTAGAGAGAGAGAGAGAGAGAGAGAGAGAGCATATGTGTGAGAGGTGTAGAGAAGGAAACTTAATCTAAACAAACTCTTCTTATCAAAAACCTACAAATCCCTAAGTTGATATCTCAATCACCATTAGCTTTTTTATAAACATACATCAGTCCATGCTTTCCACAATAATGGCAGTGAAATCCAGATCTTAGGGTTATGATTAGGCTATTATAATTGGAACACTACCATATCGTTTTCATAATTTCACAAGGATCTAGAGTGTTTGTTTTCAATTTATAATTTGCTTTTGAGGTTCAAGAGTTTTTTTCTGACCAATTATTTTGTTTGTACATTACTTTTACATTAATTTATTTATCTCCGTCAAATTAAGACATTTCCTTTTTTTTAATTCAAAACTACATGCTATTGTCTTTTACAAATGGATTTATTAAATAAAGACAGAAGTAGCATGTGTTGGATCTTGATTGGATTATTTGTCCACTTAGGCAAATGAAGCTAAGAAAAGCATTCAGAAAGTAATTTGGACTATTAAATTGATAAATTTTAAAATTTAGTACGATTTTGGTTATTAACCCACTATAAAATAGCGGAGTACCATAAGGGGAAAGGGAAATTAATATACATACTTTAAAAAAATTACAGAAATGCCACTAATACAAAAATAATCCCAATTTTAGACAAGTTAAATTCATTTATTGAAGAGACTATATCATAAATGACTGATCTCGTCTTCAAGAGACAAGTTTAGTATTGTAAAATTAAACCTCGTCCCTTGTGTCATCATCTCTTGAGATGGGATTAGTGTATTATACACTAAGACGAGATTGGCTAGTTATAACCCTATCTTTTAAAGAGACAAGATTGAATTATCTATTCTTTGAAATTTTTTTATTTAGTAGGATTTGTGTAAATTTTTTTTAAAAAGTTATTATTTTTTTTCCTTAACCCTATCATTAGAGGTCGGCACGGTTCGAGTCGATTCCAGACCCGAACCGGAACCGCCAGAGCCAAGACGGTTCACAGTTCCATGGAACCGCCGGTTCTGGTAGTTCCAGTTCCGGTTCCACGCGAATCATAAACCATTTTTTTTTTAATTAATCAAAAAATGAAAAAAAAAACCCTAAAATCAACAAAGCAATTGCAACTTATTGATACCCAAAATAAACATTTAAATTTTTCCAAATAAAATATAATGGTTAGCAAATAATAAACACAATTACGGAACACATAGTAGTTGATTAACATATAGGCAAACGATGATGAGTAAATTTCATTACGCCAGACATTACATATTACCTCCACAACAACATGAACACACTAACTACTACAACAATAAATAACTAACTAGAATCACACAGTTCATTGACACTGACTACAACACTAACACCCATGGTAGAATAATATCAATCGATTAAATGTAAACTCAATGCTCATTGGCCTGGACTAGTCCCCGGAAAGGCGCAGTTGTGCTTCCCGCAGATGAGTTGAAGTCACTAAAATACTCATCTTCCTCACTTAAGTAGTCCTTCAAGTCTTGTTGCCGTTGTTCTGCACAAATCCAATCATGGTTGCAAGCTAGTGCCTTAACCATCACAGGACCATACCGAGACCTATGCTCATCTAATCGTTGCCCAGCAATGCTGAATGCTTACTCAACTACCACTATTGAAGCAAGTGCAGCCAATACTTGTCTAGTGATCCGAGATAGTATTGGAAACGTCTCTTGGTGACTTTTCCACCAGTCTAGGAATTCAAAGTTGTATGCATCTACCATGTCACTAAACTTGAATGCCGTATTCAAGTACTTGTCAATCTCTGAGTCTGATCCACTGCCGCCTATGCCACGGTGCTTTTTGAACCGCTGGTGCTAGAGCACTACTCTGGGCTTCTCCACGGTGGTTGATATGGGGGCATTACTTGGGGTTACTGGACTGGTGGGTATTTGTCCACCATATGTGCTACTAAATTGAGAATATAAGTTCAATAGCACATTACTTGTCTCTTTCACGACATTATTAGCAGAAATTGCATAAATATCTTGAGTGTCTGATAACTTGTCCACATGTTCGTAATAGTAATCTAGGACTTCGCGAAGTCCCTCAACTTTGTTGCGTGGGTCCAATAACCATGCCACATTGTATATCATAGGAATTTTCCTATAATACTTCAACCACTTGCGAGTCATATCGTTAATTTGCAAAATTGGATCAGATCTTACCTGTTGGAGCGTCCCGATGATGTTGCAAGCCTCCAGTAAAAAGAGATGAATATTGGGATTGTACACACGGGAGAAAACATTTATGCAGTCATAAAAGACCTTCAACAGCTCCAACAAGTTGCTACAGATGCTCCATTCATTGAGATGCAATGGTATGTTTGGTACATGTGCAATGGCGAAGCTACATAACAATTCCTTATATGGTTAGTGCTAGCTAGAAGCTCGTATATCGAATTCCATCGAAGTTGCACATTCTTTTTTAATTTTCTCGGCTTTTGGCCATGCACATCACACCATTTCCGCCATTCTCTATTAATAGATGAATGATCGATAATGTAGTCAACCACAGCTTTTATGGGAGATGTACGGATTTTTAAAGAATCCATTCCATCCTTCATACATAAATTTAAGATGTGACATGCACATCTTATGTGAAAAAAAGGTTCCCTCAAGCGTTGGTTAGCATAACGACTTAAGGTCAAAAATACTTGTTGTATTTGCTGCAGCATTATCGAATCCTACTGAAAAAAAATTTTGTATCAACCCATACTCATCAAGAATTGTCCGTATTGTCTCATATATGTTTTATGTTGTATGGGATCCATCCATTTTTCGTAATGCAATTAATCTCTTTTGCATTACGTAATGACTATCAATCAAATGAGATGTAATCCCCATATACGAACTTTTACCCCATTTATCAGTCCAAATATCGGGACAGATGGACACACATGTATCAAGATCAGCAAAAATTGCTTGGAGTTGTCCCTTACTCTTGCGGTACATTTTTAGACAATATCGTTTCATTATCGTAGTACTCCATTTAGGTGCTTATGGCTACAGAGTTTGTTGGTGGCAATAGACAAAATCTGCATTTTTGCTTGCATTAAAACCAAATGCAACCCGCTTATCACTTGCACCATAGCATACGATACTGTTCTTCATTGAAATGCTACAATCTTGCTTCTTTCTTGGAACCCAATCGTGATATTTGTTGTTGTGATGGATCTAAACCATACTCACCAGGATGCTTCGACTTGAGATGTTTGGAAAGACTATTATATCCATCTCCCTTGGAAAAAGGCATAATTAGCTTTGCAATAATTGCAATGCACCCTAGTCTTCCCATCTGGCAGTTTGACCTTCCTAAAATGTTTAGTGAACATGTTAGACTTATATGGTCAAGGTGTCTTTATGGATGGGTTTGCCTCGATGGAGGGGTGTATTTCTTCACCCAAACCGCCATATTCATCGGTTTCATGTTGTGATAATTGTTCCATTTCTGGATCTTGGGAGTCATTATCATCATCCCCTTGTTGATGGTAAACCGAATTAACTGTCTCGAAACTTGGTGGAACCGGAGGGAATTGGTCAGGTGTGAAATTAAAGTCAGACATTCGAGGCTCATTAAAATCATAGCAGTCAGCATCCTCGTCTATATTGATAGTAGGCTCTTGTTGACATTTGGGTAGCTTCGCCTTTAATTTGTCTTTCTTTGCAAATTTTTTTGATGACCCACCAAAGAAAAGGAAGCCATTTATTTTTTCAACAACGAGTAGGTACTAATGTAAGGGGTGGTATTAGAAAAATTAAAAATTTAAGATCAAACATGATAAATAAGTGTTACTGGGTAACCCTCTCGTACAAGATAGTCTACAAAATAACAAGTAATATCAAACGCAGGAATGTCTAATATTTTTCAAACACGGGAATGGTTGATATTTTAGCAAAACTCAATCTGTGAACGTGGTTACAAGATTTTGAAAATTTAATAGTTTTTTTAATCAAACTCATATATTTTATAGAGCTCGTTACGTGCATAAAAAATCACAAAACAGGTTGTCTGATTCATCACAGTCCAACAATTTGCAAAAATAGTATAATGAAGTTGTCCGATTCGTTTACTTTTCCAATTTGCAAAACAGTGCACAGATATTCTTCAACCGTTCATGATTTTTCAATCCCCCAATTTCTCATTTCCCTATGAATATAAGCACCCCAACCACAATTTGCAAACATAAAGTTTGCTAATACAAAACGGCGGGATTGTATAACATTATTTTTTCGGTGGTTTTGTTGTTTTTCTTCTTTTTTCCCACTATTTCTTGCACGGTGCAAGGCCCCTCTCCTCAATTTTGCAAATTCAAGGTTGCCGACAGAATCTTGAAATTTTGATTTTTCTTTTAATAGCATTTGCGTGCAGACTGCAGAAGGCCCCCTTACGCGCACAAACCTAGCACCGCCCTCCCAACCCCCCACACAGGCGTGCAAGCGCCCATCCTAGATTTATGTTTTGTTGTTTTTTTTTTTTTTATTTCTAGAGGAGCTGGGTCGGAACCACAGGTTTCGAGTCTAGAATAGCGGTTCCCAACCTAACAGAACCGTCGGTTCATTTTGGACGAACCTCTAGGACCCGCTAGTTCTGATGAATCCTCCGACAATTCTCGAGTACGAAATCATAGAAGATTGTTCGGGATGATTCGCGATTCAGAACCGCCATATGCCGATATCTACCTGCCATAATATTTAATATAAAAAAATTTAAAAAAAAAAAAAAAAAACCCCATAACTCAAACATCATTTTGGCCGTCAGTACTCAAACATCCTAATTCGTAAAGCCCGATACACACGGACACGAGCCCTCTTTCCACAGTTGATGAACAGAGTTGGCACAGGGACTTGTCACTTTCCCTTTTCTTACTTTTTCAATAGCATCTCTACACAACACTACACAAACTTTCCTCCCAAATCCACCCCAATTCGGCCTCCGTCAATTCCTCTGTTCCTCTATAATTCCTTTCCCCGATCCGATCCAACGACCGCATTGCCCATTACTCAATTCAACATCTTTATGTGATCAGTAAGTCCAACGCGTATGACTTTATCTTAAACTTCCCGCATTGTACTTTCATGTACTGAATTGGTATCTCATTAGAGTAATTTGAGCTTGTCTTGTTTGATCATTATTATCAGGGAGCGGGGATTCGTTATTTGTGAGCTGAAATGAAATGCTTAGGGTTTATGTGTGTTTGGATCATGGATCCTAGGAATTCTTTAAAGTGAGATGAAAAATGTGGGTTTTCCTTAATATTTTTGTCAATGAGTTCAAGTTCGCAACTTTATCTCTAAATTGGTAATTTTTAGCTTCTGCATTGTGATATTGTGCTACTAAAATGGGTTCTAGTTAGACTAGGTTATGTGTTAAAGTTGCGGATATGGATCTGGTACATTGTTTTTCTTCTGAAGATAATTGATTGTGTTTCGTTCCTAATTTGAAGTGCTTGGTAATGTATCTTATTGACGTGTTTAATGGGGCAATGTCGCTAATACTATGTGAACAATGGTCGAAAATTTAATTTACTACCCGAACTTTTAATTTGTTACCTTTGTTGCCTAATTGAAATTTCACATGTCTAGGTTACTACCACACATAATGTATGTATCGTTTGTCTAGTCACACTAAAAAAATTTCAGCATGGCAACATTTAGTTCTAGGTTTGTTTACACAAACTTAGATTGATAAAGAAGAGTATACACGTAGAATTTGTCAAAATAAATTACATTAACTTTATTTTTCTGTCTTCTTCAACCTCAAAATTCAGCCCAACATTATCATGCTGGAACTTTCTTTTTTCCCACACATGAACCTTGTGTCTCACTCTGATTGGCTGAAATTGGTAATAAGATAAACAGATGTTATATGAAGTGTGCGAGTACTGATGATAGCACACAAAATTTCAAACGGGTATCCAATTTGACCAGTTGAAAGTTAAAGTAGTAAATTGAACTTTCGGCCATGGTTCATGTAGTATTTGAGACACTGTCTCTGTGTTTGGCTGATAAAATGTAGTGGTTCTTATAGGATAGTTTGTATTGTGTGGAAAGATTGAATAATTCAGTTCTTGCGATCAATAAATCCAAGTTCTCAACTTTCCAGCAAGATTGCTAATAGTTATGCTGAATATTTAGGATTTAGTGTCTTCTTGGTACTTGATTTATATAGGTTCTGATTGCTATATTTCAGTTTTGATTCTAAAATTGAAAGGATGGTAACTCCTTACAATAAACCTTTATGCACCTTTTCCATTATACGGAACCTTTGAAAGTTTTAATTTAATCCTGGAGACCTTTTCTTCTTTAGGTTTGCTAATGTAACTAGTCACAAAATGTTTTTGCTCCAATGATGTTGCTAACACAACTTCTGTGGACATGACATGTGGTGAACAACTAAATCAAAATGGAGAGAAAAGATATATAAAACACTTCAGAAGCAAATCAACATTTTGAAGTATTTAATCAGGGAAAAAAAAGTGCATAAAGATAATGGTGCACACAAATTCAAACGGGTATCCAATTTGACCAGTTGAAGGTTAAAGTAGTAAATTGAACTTTCAGCCATAGTTCATGTATTTGACACTGTCTCTGTTTTTGCTGCTAAAATGTAGTGGTTCTTATAGGATAGTTTATATTGTGTGGAAAGATTGAATAATTCAGTTCATGCGATCATAAATCCAAGTTCTCAACTTTCCAGCAAGATTGCTAATAGTTATGCTGAAATATTTAGGATTTAGTGTCTTCTTGTACTTGATTGATATAGGTTCTGACTGCTATATTTCAGTTTTGATTCTAAAATTGAAAGGATGGTAGCTCCTTACAATAAACATTTATGCACCTTTTCCATTATACTGAACCTTTGAAAGTTTTAATTTAATCCTGGAGACCTTTTCTTCTTTAGGTTTGCTAATGTAACTAGTCATAAATAATGTTTTTGCTCCATGATGTTGCTAACACAACTTCTGTGGACATGACATGTGGTGAACAGCTAAATCAAAATGGAGAGAAAAGATATATAAAACACTTCAGAAGCAAATCAACATTTTGAAGTATTTAATCAGGGAAAAAAAAATGCATAAAGATAATGGTGCCTTTACCTCATTGTTAAATGTTGGGTTGTGAAACTTGAGGTAATTTGGTCTAATATAGTTACCAATCAAAAGTGACAGAAACCCCTTCCCTCCCCTTTCCTTTCATTGGCACCATGTCACCATGAGGGAAAGGCATGGGAACATCAGAAAGGGATCATATGAACTGGTTTTGAAACTTCCATAAAAAATGATGGAGAGATAGGTCCGATAGATAAGATTCATGTTATACTTTTTTCCTAAAATATGATAAGATTGATATTAATATTGATCTATAGGTCAGCAAGTCTTTTTAGTGGCAGTTTCTTTGATATCTTGTTATTAAGTTGAAGCTTTGTGCTCTTTGACAGGTGATCAAGTATCTGAAGATGACGAGGTTAACCCGTGATTTTGGCACTACGGTACAAAAGCCGGTGGTTACCCCTGTTTCGGCTGATGTGATATTTGCATCTAGCCGGTTCCCAAATTACAAGATTGGAACCTACAATCTGTTTGCAGATATAAAGAATGACCCAAAAATTCTTTCCATGAAGGAAGTTGTGGCTCGCGAGACTGCTCAGTTGTTGGAACATCAACAACGATTGTCGGTGCGTGACCTTGCTAACAAGTTTGAAAAGGGGCTGGCGGTGCTGCTAAACTGTCAGATGAGGTAAGCATCCTTTTGGCAACCATAAATCTATTACAAGCATTAGTTAGCGGTTGGGATTTTAGAAGTGGTAGCTTATGAGACTATTACACTTTATTGTTTGGATTAGTACAACCTTTGCTATGTGGCAGTGGCCCATTAAATAATATTTCTTTGTATGGCATGTACAGTATGCATGAATGGATCATAATGGAAATGGAATTATAATTCTGGGTTTTATTTTTTATCCCATGTTTGAATGCGTTATTAAAAGCCTAAATTGCGATATCTTGGAATCAATAATTCCATCTTTAAGGGGGAATTTGATTTCATCTTTGAATCTTTAAAAATGTGGAATCATGGTTTCATTCCAACCTATGTTAATGATTTTTACTTTACTTACCTTTTTATACTATGCATGTTTATTGTCATATTTATTATTAAGGGTGTTTTTGACAAATCCCACTATATATTTATTCCGATTTATTTCATTCCATGAATGTATCCAAATATAGGAACGGATTTATCATTTCTTAATTCATTCCTTTAATTCTAATCTATTTCATTTCAGAAGATTCCTATATACCAAACGTGGCGTTAGTCTATAACAGGAACAAGTGGAAGCATCATAACATTTTTAGTACTGATTGTTTTTTTCTCCAAAAGAAGAACAATGCAATTACATTTATAGTAGGACATGATAATTTTATTCTAAAGAAGGGCACATCATAATTTGAGCGTCTATATGAATTGTCTTAAAATCAAGCTTGCACTGCATAGGTAAAATAAATTGCCTAAATAGTCTAAGAACATGATTATTACCAGTAACCAAAAGAATCTTGGTGTTGCGTTGGAAGTAATATCTCTTAGGTGTGTGAGTTTGTGTGCCCAAACAAGAACTAGTGCATACCACTCTTCAATTCATGGTATAGAGTAATATTCATGTAGCACAATCCAACTGCTTTTTTCTTTTGGCTGATTGAGGGCTTTCATTCTGTTTGTCCCATTTTTCAGCTGAGAAAAGTCATTTTTAGTTCTCAGATGTTATAGTTAATTTTGTCATCATTTAGCTATTGTGAGAGTCAATGGGTTTAATTAATTGTTGGAACTCCATGCAGGCCAGACTCAGGGAGGCTGCTTCTTTGGAGAAACACGTACTTTTAAAGAAGCTTAGGGATGCTTTGGAATCCTTAAGAGCAAGGGTTGCTGGCCAAAATAAAGAGGAAGTAGAAGAAGCCATAGCTATGGTTAGCCTCTTCTATTATTCTCTTAAAATGTCTTTTGAGCTTCCATGGTGTGAAATGTTCTCATTTCCAAATGTGCTGATAGTCATGTTATTTGCTTTTATTGTGGTTTCTATTAGAATAAGAATGAGAGTAAAGCCTATAATCAGAATCATAAGTCATTGGTTTAACTATCCTTTTTGAACATGCAACAGATGGTGACAGAAACTTAGCTAATTGGGAAGAACCTGTCACTGTCATGTGGGTTATGATTACACTTAGAAATATCTACTTTTTCCTCATAAAATTAGTTCTTACAATGCACTCATTTGCTTTGAACATCTCATTTCTTCATTTAAAAAAATAATAAACAAAAAGAAGGGTGTGTTGTATTAGCTGGATGATTTTAATTTATGCCTACAACATTCAGGTGGAGTCTTTAGCTGTTCAGTTAACTCAAAGAGAAGGTGAACTGATTCAGGAGAAGGCGGAGGTCAAGAAGTTGGCAAATTTTCTTAAGCAGGTACTCTGAAGGATTCATACTACATGATCATTTTTTATTTAAGTGATGTTGACATTATGGAGTCCTGTGGTCCTTTGATATCGCTGGCCTGATGTCTCTTATCTCTTAGTATATCTTTGATTGATACCTTCTTCATCTATTCTTGAAGACCCATGAAACATCTTGAGTTTTGTTTACTATGAATTTTATTACCCTGAAGTTGTAAAGTTGAAGATAGGCATGAAAAGTAAGATGATCTGTCAACCAGCACTATACTGTTTGTTGATGGATTATGTATACTCTTTTTATTTTTTATATTTTTTTAACTCTCTCTTGTCTACATAATAGGCTTCTGAAGATGCCAAGAGACTTGTTGATGAAGAAAGAGCCTTTGCACGTGCTGAGATTGAGAGTGCCAAAGCTGCTGTTCGAAGAGTTGAAGAGGCTCTTCGGGAGCATGAACGCATGTCTCGAGCATCAGGGAAACAGGTGCCTATAATAGGATCAATGGTACCTCAATCTGTATGAGTCAATGATGTTGTTGCATTGGCTTCTGTGAACATTCTGTATTCTAAAGTGTTCTTTATTAACTCTTTCCATTTGGTCAACATAAACATCCACGTGTTTTCTTTTCTCTATTTTTTTCAATGTTCAGCCAAATTATCCAAAAGGGAAAAATTAACTTTTGTCAACTCAGTATTTGTTCTTAGAGATTTCTTAGAAGAGCTAACTGCAATCACGGTATTTGGACTCTGAGTTCTAGTAAATTGGGCTTTTACATCTTTTGCTTGCATTTAGTCTTCTTACAGTTTTTTTATTTTTCAATAAGGACTTGGAAGAATTAATGAAGGAGGTTCAAGAGGCAAGGCGGATCATTATGCTGCATCAGCGCAGTAAGGTAGAAACCAGCTTTTGTTGAATGATATATCCTCTTACTGTCTTGACGGAGCTGAATGGCATGTCTTTTGAGTATAATCATTTTTGTTATATAAGATTAACGATTTACAACATTCTCCTGCTTGTGTTCTAAGTATCATATGATCACTGTATCTTGCTTTTGGTTTCAACTTCATGAAAAATTTGGATGGTTTATCCCATCTCTGCTTTTTACTATTATTCTTGTTGATTGCTATTCCTAACAAAGTTTCTACTGTGGACTGTGATGCACATTAGACTCAGAAGCTTGTTGATTTATTAATGGTCTAATTTGAGTCTCAAAAATATTTGTGCATGGTTGATATTGAACTACACTGTTGGGGAATAGCAAAATTTTTATCCTGTGGATGTATTGCAGGAAAAAGTAGTGAAAAGTTATACTTACCTATATAACCAGACTGGATAAATTTAGCATGGAGGAATGTATGACAAGTAACATATGAGATTGGGAGCAATAACTAGTTAGTATGGTAGTATGATACGATGTTGAAGCTAATTTTTCAAAGAACAAAGAGATTTGATTGGCCTTTGATAGTGTGTGAAGAGTTATTGACCACTTCATAAGAAAATGACAATTTCTATTAATCCAATTAGATGCAACAGTTATTTTATATCATGCACAATTTTATTTTTCTCTTAGATAAAAAGAAAAAAATAATTTAGTAAACAATCAAATTTGCTAAACTAGCTTGTCAATTACAATGGTTGCTAAGTATAAAATTATTACTGCCACATTCATCTTCTTGTAGAAACTTTCTAATCTTATGGTTGCAAATGGAAATCTAAATATTGTAAGATCAAGTGATAAAGTTTTTCTTTTGTTTTACAATGTAGTGCAAGTTTTATGTTTTACCTCTGATTTTCTTTCCCCCTAAAGTACCTCATGCTTACACATGTTTTTACTAATGGTTGAAGGTCATGGACATGGAATATGAGCTGCGTGCATTGAGGAGTCAGCTTGCAGAAAAGTCCAAGCGTTCCCTTGAGCTTCAAAGAGAGGTGTGTATCTTATTTAGCATTACATGTTTGGTTTGTATAATACTATCTTCACCTATAACAATTTAAGGTGTTATTGTGATCTTTCACACATCCTGACTCCTAGAAATAGGAGCTTTGCTATTTTCTCTGGTTTTTCATATTTATATATGATTATCCAGCTGGTCATGAGAAAGACAGGAGAGGTCAATTTGCTTCTCTATGAGTTAGAGGGTGCTGAAGCATTGGGCTCCTTTTTGCGGATTATCCCTTGCTCTGACAATGCTCCTGAAGTGTCTGCATGTCCAATTCAGTGGTATCGCTTGTCATGTGAAGGTGGAACAAAGCAGCTTATTTCAGGTATATGTTTATGTTCATGCATCACTCACCTAGATTAGATTGACCTATGCTCATATTGGTGTTTGGTTCCAAGATTTTACTTATCATCCTCTTTGTGGAGAAGCCATCTATATTAAAAAATTTGCTTAACATAAGATATAGCTCTGCTTTGCAGAATGTTATTGTGTATGAATTTGACCATGTTTCTTCTACTTGAACAAGTTCTTTACCGTCTAAATGAGTTGCATGTGTGATAGATGCTTGTAAATTCGATGTAATGAGCTGGATCTATGATTTCAAAAGGAATATGAATTTGTTTTTATGGCATAGTCTTTTTGGCATAGAAAGAGTTTCTAGAAGGTATCCCAATTTGATCAAGCAAACAAATGCTGTATGCGGCTAGACATATTCTTCTGTCTAGTCTCTGGAATTCCTCTTTGCTTTACTTTGGTCTTTAATTTTCATATGCGTACTTTTAGGAGACTTTTGGCAGTTCACTCTGGCAGAGGCTCTTTTTGGAACCAAAAGATAATGAAATGGCAATTTCATTTGACAGTAAAACAAAGGGTGTCCTGACTAGGATCTATAGTGCTCTTTTTGCTGGATGAAAATCCACAGTAATTCCTAGAACAGAATAATCTTAAGAACAAATGCAGTATTAATTCTAGTGGTGGCAAATGAGCAACTTTTCCTCTATTGTTTGTCTGGATTAAGAAACTCTTTTCTTGCCTTTTATGTTTCAAAAATATTATTCCCTTCTACAGCGCTTTGGGTTAAACTGTTCATAGTTGGATTGATAAATATTCACAATAAAATGTGTAAATAAGTAGTAGCTGACCATGCTTTGTTGTTGGGTCATACTTTTGCAATTAAGCATATTGTGGTCACGTATTCAATTTAGGTTTCAATTTCCCTAGGAAAATACTTTGAGTAGCTTGGATCTCCATCAGGTGATCCAGTGGTGATCTTTACTTAACATGTGCATCTTCCAATATGTTAGGGGCTACGAAGTCGGTTTATGCTCCAGAGCCATTTGATATCGGGCGAATGTTGCAAGCTGAAATTCTTGTGAATGGCCAACAAATTACATTATCGACAACTGGTCCTATTGATCCAGGTATGGTATTACTCTGTTGAACTTTATTTACTAAGTTTTTGTTGAACTTGGCTTAAGCAGCTTTGATTTTTCTCTTGCAGCGGCTGGTTTGGGAGGTTACGTAGAGGCACTTGTGCGGAAACATGACACTGAGTTTAATGTATGCCATCCTAAACTCCATCTGATGCTCTCTTTTAATGCATTTGTGCATCAATATTACAAGTGGAATTATGTATCACACCATATTAGAGGTTTCTGCTACAGTGTTTACATTTTTCTTAGAACAAGAGGAGGGCACATGGATATTAGCAGAAAAAAATGTTCTTGAGCAATTTTTTTGCTCTGATGTGATATACTGCCCTTTCTACCTCAACCGAAGTTCTGTAGTTAATATCAATTGTGTGTCTATAATTTGAAGTTTTATCTGTCTGTACTTGTTTAGTCATACATGCAGTGTCCAAGTATAGTTCCAAGTCACTTTTATTTTCCACTTACCTGTGCATGTAACGTTTTTGCAGTAGGACAGACATGTACCCTAACTGTCTCTACTGGATATTTTTTGTTTCCATACATCTGTTTTGCAGGTTGTAATCAGCCAGATGAATGGCATGGAACATCCCTCGGAATCAATCCACGTCCTTCATGTTGGTAAAATGAGAATGAAGCTTTCCAAAGATAAAACAACCATAGCGAAAGAATATTATTCCAATTCTATGCAGGTATTAGAGAGCTCAAAAAATTGTCTTATGACAATGATTTTGTTTAAGAATAAAAAAATGTGCAGAAAGGAACGTGTGTTTTAGCAATTGCCTGGTCATCAAATGTTTATCTTGTGTGCAGGATTTTTGTTTTTGTAATTTTTTTTTTTTTTTTTTTGTTGTAACTTCTGTTATCAAAATACAAATATTGGAATTTCAGCTATGTATTTAAAGTTGATGAGAATTATTAAGATTATGTTGAGCTTATGGTTTTACTTGATTGGTCTCTGTTTCCAGCTTTGTGGGGTTAGAGGTGGTGGCAATGCTGCTGCACAGGCAGTCTTTTGGCAAGCTAAGAAAGGAGTTTCATTTGTACTAGCTTTTGAATCAGAAAGAGAGAGGAATGCTGCAATTATGCTTGCCAGGCGATTTGCCTTTGATTGTAATGTAAGCTTCATGCAACTTTCCCTGTCTTATCTTTCCACTATGTTGACAAGTATATTTTTTCCCTCCGTGATTAATTCTAAAGGTTCTCTGTTTCCCTTTTTTCTTTCCATCAGATTGTTCTTGCAGGACCAGATGATCGAGCACCTATAGGTATCGAGTAATTCTTGCAGGACCAGATGATCGAGCACCTATAGGTATCGAGTAAATCTTTAATAGCTATTACTGCAGTAACATGTAATTATCTTGTATTTTTTTTCCTCCTGTGTGTATGATAAGTTGTGAGAGTAGATTGCATCTTTGCTTGTGAGAGTAGTTTATTCCATTGTTTGGGTAACTGGGCCCCAATTTTAAGGCCTTCTTTAAATTTTCCTTTGTCCTGTTTGTAACAAATGTTCTCAAGATGCATTTTGGAGGATCACACTTACCATATTGTTGTACAAGAATGTTGCAAGCAATGAATGAGTGATGTTTGGTTTGATCTGTGCTGATCGTTTAAGTAGAATGAAAAGTACACCATGACAGTGATTCTTTGCATAAAGGAATGGCATCGGGATATAACACGAGTCCACAGTGGTCAAGCTTCTGTAATTGCTATTGATTGAACTTTCGTGTGATCATAGGTCTATTTGGCTAGTTTTTCGGGCAAACACAAACACTTTTTTTTTTAACTTTTTTTTCTAACAAATTGTTTTAGTAAGAAATAAATATAGATAAAATAAAATTGACAGTTCTCATAAAAAAAATCAAATATAAATATAAATTAAATATATTTACATATTGTTTCGATATAGTTATAGATACAGGCCATCCAAACAGACTTGCTTCCTGCCTCTGTATTTGGTGTTATTAAAAATAAACGAACCAAATCGATTCGTTTGGCTTGTAGGGTTGGTGCACAAGCCCATATGCCATGGCTAGTGCATCTCTCTGATATAAAGGTATCTAGGTATACTGGAGCATCCTGCCTCTTCTCTACTAAGCAAGCAGATATTCTGCCAGTCCATTGCTCATAGCCTTGAGTACCGAGCTATAAATTATTAATATTCCATATGAAGTTTGAAAAGAATAGTTCACCGATCTTTGCACCTTTCAAGAGAATTCTCATTGCATCATATGCGCACTTCGTACATTAAGAACGCATATATACTTGAAACTAATGAAGGAAAAAAACTATTCAATCATCTTGTTTAGGTTTGACTAAACAACACCATATTTGGCTTTTAAAGACTTTGAATTCTCTCGTTCTCCAATAAACACAAACACACAAATATATATAATCACATACTTCTATAGTGGAGGTTGCAGATCTCGTGACCTTAAATTAATTCTCTTTCTAGAGTTAAAACATTGGTTTTGGCAAGGCATAGTAGCCCTTGCTCGACCTACCCTGTCAAGATCGATTGGGTCATGAGTCTCATCGAGGTGACAGAGCGAGCAGTCCGTCTCCAGCCAATTTGTGGCATGTCCAATAGATCTGCTGTTTCTTGGGTATCGTTCACAAGTCTGAAACCGAGGGAACAATAATTAATTTTTCTGTGCTTAACTTTTATTTTTCCCTTGTGAGCCTATGATAGGAATATGATTATGCCAAACAAGGGCGGAGATATTTATAGTCCAATCTGCCAATATATTGTTGGTATGTTATTTTTATATATTTTCTTTATGGATATTTAGAATTGAGTCATATTTTCAAATACATTACTTTTCTATCTTTTTTCTAGATATTTTAAGATTGAGTCATATTTTAAATATTATACTTTCCTATTTTTATTCTAGATATTTTAGGATTGAGTTATATTGCAAAGTGCTCCATTTTATTTGGTACTCTATTGATAAGTCAATTACCAATTATATTGGATTATAGGTGGGTTGTGATAATTGCTTATGGATAGGCATTCTTGTTACAAGATAATTATGTTATGTTATATTATGAGTATTATTTCAAGACATTTGAAATCCTGTTTTGAATATTGATTTTATTTCACCATATTTGTTGTGTTCTTATCAATCTTGTTATAGATTGTGGCACATGTGTTAATTGAATCAATTCTTTCAACACTTGTGATAGTTTTATAATTTGTAGTTTCTATCAATTTATAATTTGAATCACAACCTAGTTTGTTGCTAATATTCATGGTATCTATCGAATATTAATTATATTCATATCATAATTTTATATTTATTATAATAAATAAAAAAACATTTTTCACATTAAATTGGAAACTCTTTTCAAGTTTCACCCTTCATGGTAAGTTCGGCAATATCTTCTTATTTGATTTATGAAACTTAGGGTTGCTATTTGTTCTTTGTGGAGCTTATTGTTTGTTGGTGGTGGTTTATTGTGTTTTGTGATGTCAAATTTTGCGGGGATTTGAAAGGTGTTTCGAAGCAATAGTGCTGATGGCAACAATATGCCAAATGGGGTTTCGAATCAAGGTAATGGTAATGGATATGGAGAATAGAGTGGTAAAAATCCATAGTAGATATTGTTAACTCCTAAATAATATATGAATGGGATGGAGGAGATGTTAAGAATGTTGGTGGAAAGGCTAGATGTGTGAGATATGAGTCGTAGTTGTCACATCTTGAGCATATAGAACGTATCATATTTCCACATGTATTATTTATGCAATATATGTAGGGTTCTACTAAACTAGCTGGATTTGTATTTATATTTTAAATAAGAAATCCTTCGTTAATTTTTTAGAACTTAAATAGAGTGTTGATTCTTTTTACATGGTTTGGATGATTTCATAAACTAGTAAAATACCTATACAAGTAAAATTCTTTTACAAAATACTTAGATATAAACATGACCTACTATGAACCTCTCATATGAGCATTGCTCATCCTAAAAAACATTTGGACCTAAGGGTCCATCCAAAAGTAACAATAAGAGTCAAGTTAGTTACAACCATCCAATTGTTAAGAGAAGCTTAACACGGTTTTTAAGAAGTTTCAAATAAAATTCCATATCTTGTGATATATGTAAGCTATCCAAATCCTCATTCCTAAATCTTGAGGAATCATAATGCAAATTCATGTAGGAGCTAATTTTTTCAGATGTTTTCTAAAACCAGAAGGAATCGCTACAATGGCAAACCCTTCCAAGCTTAGCACATAATAACAAGCACACTCGTGCATATCAGTTGCTTTTATTTTAATGCAACAACTATAGATGTAGTATACTTGAAAGCTAGACAACTAAGTATTTCCAGTGTCCTAAAAATACCAAACAAACACAAGAGTACTCTGACCCATCATATAAATATGGGCCAATGGAAAGGTATGAATCAAGTATTGGGGGATTGATAAGCCTCTAACACATGTTTGAAAATAAAAAGAAAGGAAGTAGTTTTATTTGGCACACTCCTCATACCTAACCATCAATGAGAAAATCTATTGCAATGCTTTATGCATGACCCATACATTCCACATAATTCATCACAACTTTGTCCTGAATCCAATCAATCGTCCAGCCCCAGAGCTTTTCTATTAATCATTCATCAATTAAGCATCTAATCTATTGCATTATTTCAAAGTTATGCTCAACCTCACAACCTATTTTAAGGTTATCACTTACTAGAACAAGTCGCCATACAACAACTAACAAACAATTAAGTCAAGTTTAAGATTAGTTTAGTTTTATTTCTATCTTAGCAAAGCAATATGCATTTACTAAGTATTTGATAATTGATCTCAAATCCTATCTTCTTTTCTAAAGCTTAACCAAAAATAGTTATTCATGAGTTCAAAGATCCGCATTGGGAAATTGTTTTGAATAACTATTCTTTTATGGATCTCAGTTTAAGACTTAACCCATTGACATTTATTGAGTCAAGTTTATGGACAAGCAATATATCCTAGGTTTCAATGTCATCAATTTTATTTAGCAAAGTTGTAGATTTGGATCCATTTTGGAATTTGAGTTAATCAATTATTAGTGGGCAATATTTTTATGGGTTTCGATTCTTAGCCTTTTGAGAATATATACCCATAGCACATTAATCATTTATAGTCATTTGTATCTTATTCCAATTGTTAGGCTAATAGGTGCGAAAGGATCTCATTTAGATGAGACATTTTTGGATTTATGTGGTTATTTAATGTATAATTTTTGAATTTTTGGAGAAGCTATTTTGACAAAGTACAACATGGTTGTGCTAAGATCTCACGTTGGCCTAGGTTTAACATAAGTGCTAATTATATGGCCATGTTAGCAATTATGTTGGCTTAAAATTTTAAGGTGTCATTCATAAGGCTTATATTTTAAGAAAAAGAGAGCTTTAGGCAGTTTTAACGAGAATGAGTCATATTTTGAATACCTACTTATCAACATATCATAATGAAAATCTTTACATAAAGAAGGTAATTGGGATGCAACATACATTTTATGCATTTTAAAACCATTGTGAACAATCTTTAAGTCATATATTTAGTACTTTTTTCATATTTGTCACTCTATGAAGTTCTGCATGTATAAATATCCTCCATAATTCATAATCATTCCATAAATAGTATATAAGTTCATCAGCCTTAGCAAAAACACATTCTTGTAAACTTGCTAAACATAAGGTTATGCATCACCTTACCACATTACATGTTCTTCATTCATCGTAGGGTTTTACCAAGCATATTTTCAACTCTCACTTTTACTCACATTAGAGATTGAATCCACATATTGAGTCAGTTGTCCATATTAGTTTCTCGCTAATATGAATTATTATCAATTCACTGAATTGTAATTTTAAATCATTTAAATAGCTCATGAACAATTTATTTCAAGCAAAACATCTCAAATCCACCAACTAGACCAATAATGTGCAAATTCAAGAGTTTCTCAACCTTACGCTTAAGACCATTATGAAACACTTTTATGTGTTATAAATCATTGAAATCAACATCAATAAAGCCCTTTAATTATATCATTCAAATTAGTTTTCAATTAAAATCCCCAAATCAACATAATTTGGTAAGAATTGCATCTCTACATATCCATTTACATATATACTATCTCTAATGGTTAATATCTTTACAATTCATAACCTAAACACTCCAACCTCCATTGCAAATAACAATTTCCAAATCTAAACATCCATTTCCCCTCTCCCATAAATCACGCCACACTTAGATACATGTTTATAAGGCTTTCATTAAATTTGCAATTTCCAATTAACACCAAATTCAATACTCAGTCACATATTAGCATATCCTCAAAGAATTCATACATACCTCAACCCAAATATCATATTCATCATTAAAATTAAAATTTTCAGTAGCTAATACTCCCCAAAACCAACTTTACATGTCAATTAATACAACATCTAGTAAACCCACTTCAATAATTACAAAATCCCGACACTATAAGAAAGTATGGTAGCTAACCTTATTTGAATGTGCACTATTTCCACTTGTTTCAGCTTCTACACTAAATGCATATTACCACAGGCCCAATAACATGAAATTTAGTTACTCCAATCTTTAACCGATACACCTATATTAGTTTTCATACTGAAAATGTTACATCACCAACAATAACTCACTTAAAATTAACACCTTTACCTTGTTACAGATTTTTCTGATGTACAGTGTTGGTGTTGTAAGTATAATCACGCCTCGTATGGATATTCTAATTCTTATCCATTTATTCTCCCATAGTTACAAAAAACACACACTGCTCTCAAATCTAAGGGGAGAAATTGTAGGAGAGATCTATATGGGAAATACTTACAGAAGACTTAAAAAAAGATGAAAAGCTTTGGCCCCTATAGTTCTAATAACATGGTTCCAACCCCAGCCACCTTACCATACCAACCTAAGAGCCAAGGGGATAAGCAACTGCATGAGAAATTTATCATTTATTTACCCTGCATTGGCCCCTATAGTTCTAATAACATTTTTAAAAATGCAATTACCTTGCCATACCAACCTAAGAGCCAAGGGGATAAGCAACTACATGAGAAATTTATTGTTGATTTACCTAAGAACCCTAGAAGAAATATGGTACTTTTGATCCTTATGTTCTTGCCTTTATACAAATTCATCACCAAAATCATATCCCCTTTAGATAGTAGAGGAAAGACCTCTACCTGATGCAATAGCTGAACCTTTTCACTACTTTCCAAAAAATAACAATTGGGATTACACTGAGTTGTCATACCTTATAGGATCATTGATATGATGATTCACTCAATTAAAATTCCTACTCTTAATACTAGCCTATGATCAATTAGGCAAGTATTCCTAGTAGTATTATAGCAATAAAGTACATGTATTGTTCCCACAGGGATCACTAAGTACCAATAATTACTCTAATCCTAATTATCTAACCTACAAATTCAATTATTTTAATCAATTAATTAAATAGCTATAATGACTAATTATTAATTAAATCTACCACTAAATCAATCAAGATCACTATTTAATTAAAAAAAAAAACATATCACAAGACTACTTTAACTTTGAATTACCACTAGCATAACATTTTACTTCCATCCAATTAATATTCAATTGATAAATTAGTTCTTAAATTGCAAAATTCCTAAGTTAGATTGATATCTTTCTTGAGATTACTAATTACTATCCCTAGATCGATAAACTGGAATTTTTTCCTAGCTAATAGCAACCTAAAATCGTATTAATCGTTCAAAGAATCCACTATTAGATTTAAACCAACCTTAAATTTATCAAATATAGAAGAACCGTCACCCTATCTCTAGGAATAAATGCAATTCTCTTCGTTTATGCAAGATATATTTATAATAGAGCATCCGAATTAGGTAGGAATCAACTACTCTTATGCAAAATTCAGAGTTAAAACGAGAAAATTATGATCAATTTAAGGTTTAAACTTAGTAACCAGAAATTCCACCAAAAATTAGTTTGTTAGAATTAAAGTTTGAGTAAGATTAGTGAGAAATATTCATTTTTGGTATTTCCTTGGTGTAGGTGACAAAGAAGCAAACGCCCCTTTCCCATAAGACTATTTCGACTAGAGTATTGCAAATAGCTTAGTGAGTTTATCTCTATTGCTTTACATATCTTGTTTGTGCTTGTAAAATAGAGCACTAGAGCTTAGGGCAAAGATAAATAAATTTACATGCCGGATCATTATGGGATCAAATCGTGTTTATTTATGCTTAATCAATAAACAATAAGTATATCAAAACCATGAAAGAATGATTCATGCACTTTGTTCCCTATTTGATGTTGTTTGGAATGTGATTATTTTCTATGGTCGCCCTTAAATGGAAGTGAACTCAATTAGAAGTTAATTGATAAAATGATCACGCATAGCATATGTCAAGTCACATATATTTTCGTTGCTACTCTTACGTGGGACCAGATGGGCAAGTTGCCTTGATTCAGCATGAGGAACTAAGTCGTTCAAGGAATATAGCCTAATGAAGGAGCCATGCCAAATCAATTGCTTTGGCCAAAAAGCCTGAAGATTAGTGGTGGTGGTTGATTGGGACCCAAATATTGTTATCTAAATTTTGGTGGTCAAAAGGACCCTTCTTCAAAACATTTCGTAGCCATTGATATGGAGGGCATAAATCCATTTAACACATGGTTTCTGATTAATCATATAAATTTGTTAATCAAATGGATGTTGCATTTCATATGTTTGATTAATAAACTTGATTGGTTATATTTATATGTGGATATATTATTGTGGGAGTTTGCTCACTAAGCAAGTTGTGTTTATACCCTTATAGATTTTTGTTAACACAGGAGTACATGTGGTTGTACCCTGAGGAGATTTTGCCTCAATTAAACGATGACTAAGATTGGGGAATTTTTTAAGGAAGTTTATGAGAAGGTTTTAGAGTAGACTTTCATAAAAATCTTTTACATAGCACTAGTTCTTTTGAGATACACTTATTTAAAATTTTGTAAGAATTGATGAGTGTAATTCTCAAGACTTTGACAGGGTTATGACCCTTTGAGATGTAAGATTATGATCTTTCAAGTTATGTAATTTATGTTTAGACATTCTTGTATTTTATTATATTGCTATCTTCTTAAGTTGCATAACTCCATCAACGTCTCTTACTGTTGTGAAAGTATGCTTTGTGCATAATATTAATATCAAAGCTTTTATGTGACTGAGATAGTCATTCCTAAGTTTTAATATTATGTGCGGTGGACTATCACAATTAAGGTATCATTTGGGGCGTGACAACACTAATACAATAAACTTTCTCAACTAGAGCTCTAAAGTTAAGCTATAACTTTGTGCCACATCCCTCAAATCTTAGAGGTTCGAACATGTTACTTCCCAACATCGATTGATTGACAACATGGGAGGGAGGCAAAAGTTTATGGTTATTTTCCATGGTTCTTCTAAGCTTAAGTGTAGCCTATCAAAACTCTCCCATCGAAAGGAAAACTGATTTTAAATCTTTTACTTGAGGAAAAGTCCACTACCCACCTCTAGCATATGGTAGCCATGAACAAACTTAGCCAAAGATAGGCGAGCACATCTTCATCTCAAATAGGCGAGTTAATCTATATAATTCCATGATCAAAGAGGGAATTTTGGAGAGGAATTTTCACAAGAACTACCACAAAAGTCTTCTCATTTGTTCTACCTAGGGATGTAATCAGGTTGTCTATCAGAAGGTTTCTGACTCACTCGATCCAGTTAAAATCCTATAAGGTTCAAGCCCATAAAGTTTAGGCTCAAGTTTGGATAAGGAATGAAAACCCTATAGGGTTATAGGTTGGGTTTGGATACTATAAAATATCCGATGGATACACGACCTGATAATCAAATTTAAAAAAAAAAATAAAAATATTTATAAAAGTGATGGCTTTTTCGGTGATGGCTTTAGATAGTGTTAAAGAGTTAAATTGATGCAAGAATGATAAAGATTTTGTTTGTTTATTTACTGTTTGTTTAAAGAATTTGAATTGTGGAATAAGCATAAATCCAATGATATCGTAAATTTATAATATGATCGGGAAAAATAAAAAAAAAAGGAAAGGAAAAACACAAACATAAGTACTTTAAGGCTCAACCCATCTCAGTCCTTTGCTTTTTGTTTAGATTGTCAACTTTAGTGTTTGTTTCTTCATTTATTTTTCAATTTTGTGTATAATGTATGAAGTCATTTAGCTTGTAACTTTATAGTTCTTTTTAAATCATTTGTATCATTATTGTTTAAGCCTCTTAAATTTATTAAATATTATTACAATTTAAAAAATAGGTTGGAAAAGAACAAGGGAGAATTTCAAAAAAAAAATTAGGTCGAGTTTTCAGGCGGGTTTCAAGTTATTGAGTAAATTTAGCATGATAGGTTTAGATATAGAATGAAAACCCTATAAGGCTATAGGGTTAGGTTTAGCATACCTTATAAGATAGCAAGTCGGGTTTCGGATTCATATGATCCATTCGAAACCCGATCCATGTGCATCCCTAGTTCTACCTCCCTAACTTTTTCACAATAAGCTAGTGACTATACCCTTTTGGTTTGGATACTAAGACAATTTGATTTTCGCTTACTTTTATTAAATGGTTAATTCTATATTTTTTTTTAACCTAAAACCCTCTATGACTTGAGCATCAAAATGCCTACATTAGAGCCATCATCGGCATCATTTAGCTCATGGTTTTTACTTGTACAGTCCAAACTTACACTCATAATTGTAGAGGGCCTATTGAGTACAACACATAAATTTGATATATATATTTAATAATATATAATACATATTCTAAGTATGCTTATAACATTTGTTACATCAAATGATATGATATATGTAATAATACCATATACATTATCTGTAATATTAAATACAAATAGAGTTACATGGGTTGTTTAAGGGCAACTAGAAGATTAGGGATTATTCCAGAATTTAATTTTTCCCCTATTGCCAACAACACATAGTTTATGAGTTTAATATTAAGGGTTGTTTCCAATTAATTGGTTCACATAGGAGTGGAGGTATGACGGAATAATATTTCTCCTCTAATGCAATTTGAATATTTGTCTTGACCTATTTTGGCCTATAATGTTGTGTTGCATTGAAACTCCCATAACCTTTCAATCTGCCATGCATGATTTTTTTCCCTTTAGCTTAGTAATGTTTCCTAGTTACATTAGTGTAATTTCTTTTTTCATCAATCCCTCCGCCTAAGAAGGATCTTATTATTTAATTAGGGAGTCTATGACTTTTGAAAAAAGGCTTGACACGTGGATATAGTAGTTTAGAATCAATTAGAGCATTAATTTTGCTAAAACTCATATTCCTATCATGCTTAGGAAATTTCCTTTCCAAGAATTCAACTTTTCTTTATTCTAGAGTGCAAGCTAATTCTAAATGCTTTTGTTTGAGTCCTTGGTTTAGTGGAAAGACAAGATATATTTCAAAAGGGGGAGGTTTTTTTATGCTTAGCATGGTTTCTATTTGCTATTTTTCTTGCTTAAAGACATTATTTGTGAAAAATACTTTAACTTTTCAAGGCTGATTTTGAGCCGTGGCCATTATATGAAGGTGTTGCACACTTTAAGAATGGAGGCAGCTAATTTCATAGTGGCATTAAATAGTAAGAAAACATCATTCATGAATAGGATATGGGAGAAATGTCTTTTGGAGACTCTAAGTTTTATGCTTTCCCAGTTCCTTAAATCACACTCAATTGTATCATTTGACTAAGGCATTTCATACCTATGATGAAGAGATATGGACAGGTTAAACCCCCTTATCTGATGCCACATCTTAGCATAAATTTCTTAGTGATAGTCCCATTTAGCATAACTTGTATAAAACAAGAGGTAATATAGGACATTAATGAGTTTCATCTATGGGTTTGTGTGTCACGTAACAAGTGCATAGAATGTACAAGTTTAGCCACATGTATCATTTGTGCGATATATGTAAAACATTTATTTGCTAGGTCAGTTTCTAATATGATTTTAATTGAGAAATCCATACTAATTTTTATAGAAATTTCAATAGAGTGCAATTTACTTTTTTCATGATTTGGTTATTCATATAAACCTACAAAAACATGTAGCAAATTATAATTTTCTGAAAAATAGCTCCATTTATCAATAGGGCCTAACATTGGCTTCATGAAGCAAGCTTAACTCACACACAAAGCTTTGGACCTAAAGGTCTTTTAGATAGTAAAAGTTGAAAACAATTAATAATGTTCATTTATAGCCATACATAGAAATTCAAAAACATATTTTCCTAAGATAAAACTTCTTAAACTCATGACTCAACTAGTAACTCTCAATCACCAAACCTTATTTATGCCAACTACAAGACTTACTCATCACTGTTAATTCTATATCCTAAAAAGTGTCATAACGCATCCACTAAATATATAGTACCTGAAATATTAAAAGTAAGCAATGAAACCCAGTACAATAGAAACAAGCAAGCTCACACATGTCACCTATTCCCATTCTAATGCAAATATATTTAAGTGCAAGCCAAGTAACCAAGTATTTTTAGCATCTTAGAAAAACCAAACAAGTATAAGAGTACTTATAACTCTTGTCAAACAATAACAAGGAATGAAAGGGGTTCATATCAATCATTAGGAATTTAGAGGCCTCTGTACTTGTTAAAAAAAAAGGAGAAAAAAAAAAGAAAGAAAAGAAAAAGAAGTATTCTCATCTAACTCACTCCCCACGTCTAACCATCAATGAGCAAAATCCATTGCTACACTTTATACATGGTATCATAAACCCCATATAACTCATTGCAACTTTGTCTCAGCTCCTTCAGCTCATCCTATCTTGGAACTTCATTAGCGACTATCCACTGAAGTCATACAACTACACACATTCCATAGAGGCTTAAGTGCCTAAGCTACCGCATCATTTCAAAATTGTGATTTGCACACAATCTAGTCTGAGGCTACCACTTACTAGAGTAAGCGGTCACGCGGCTACTAACAAACTATTAAGCCAAGTTTAAGTATTATTCCAGTCTTTATTTTCACAACATGATGGCAATGATTGTGATTTAGGATAATTAAGGAAACTATTGGATGAAATGAATAGGATATTAAAGATGACGGTAGTAAAATAAGCTTCGAGAGGTTTTTGTTAATATTGGCTTTTAATAAACTATTCGAGTATAAAAGATTTGAAAACTGTGCAAAGCAGGTGACTGAGTGTTGGAGTTTGTGACCCGATTTCTGTAACCGACTCCCATAGTTAAATATTAATGAATGAATATTTGACTATACATTTATTATTCATTTATTATACATTTAACGGTCATAATTTATGCATTTATTATTCATTCGTTACATATTTAAGGGTCATAATTTAGGCCGTTATGTCGGTTATCTATATACACACATATATATGTGTTTTTTTAGGTTTTTACAACACATCAGACACACGAAATTCTTTTGAGAGTTTTTGAGAGTCTTGAGTTGTATTCTCTCAATCTTGTACTCCAACTTCAATTATAGTGGATTTCTCCCCCTCTACTCGTGGTTTTTTCCCTATTTGGGTTTTTCACGTAAAATTCTTGTGTATTCTTTATTTTACTGCTTGATTGTTTGCTATTGTTTTGCCACACATCAAATCATAACAAGTGATATCAGAGCCAAGTTTTATTTTTTTGTTTTCTCTACAATGGTAACCATCAAGTATGATATTCCTTTATTGGATTGGAGCACAAGATTTTTATTGTGGCAGGTTAAGATGCAAGCGATTCTCGCGCAGATAGATCTGGATAATGCCTTGCTAGGGTTTGATAAAATGCCTGCGTCTTGATCACCGGAAGAAAAAAAATGTAAGGATCATAAAGCCTTTTCACAAATTCATTTGCATCTGTCCAATTAGATTTTACAGGATGTGTTGAAGGAGAAAATTGTTGCAGGATTGTGGTTGAAACTGGAGGAATTGTGTATGACGAAGAGTCTAACTAGTAAATTGCATCTAAAGCAGCGGCTATACTCACACCGTTTGACGGAAGGCGGGTCGTTAGAGGATCATTTAACCAAGTTTAAGGACATTGTATCAAATCTGGAATCTATGGAGGTAAAGTATGATGAAGAAGATTTGGCTTTAATTTTGTTATGTTCATTACCTCTATCATATTCAAATCTTAGGGATACAATCTTGTATAGCCATGATACTCTTACCATGGAGGAGGTTTATGATGCATTGGCATCTTTTGAGAAGATGAAACATCTAGTTATAGCATCTGAGCCCAAAGCTGACGGTTTAGTTACTCGTGGTAGGAGTCAGGATCATAATTCTTATGGAAATTCTAGAGGCAGATCAAAGTCAACAAATAAAAATAAAACCTGTAACTATTGCAAGAAAAAAGACTACATAAAGTCTGAGTGTTATAAACTACAGAACAAGAATAAGAGAGATGCTGATAATCAACAGGGGAAACAACCAAAAAAGTTGGGTGAAGCTAATGTTGTTGAAGATTACAACAGTGGGGATCTTCTTGTTGCTTCTGATGATCCACAGATCAGCAAGGAGTGGATCTTAGATTCTGGTTGTAGCTTTCATATGTGTCCCAATAAGGACTGGTTTTCAACATATGAGAAGGTTTCCAAGGGTGTTTTTATGTTAGGAAATAATGCTTCTTGTAGGGTTGCAAGCATTAGCACAACTAAGATAAAAATGTTTGAAGGTGTTTTCAAGACATTAGGAGATGTGAGACATGTTCCTAACTTGAAGAGAAATTTAATTTCTCTCAGTATTCTTGATTCTAAGGGTTACAAATACATAAGTAAAGGTGGAGTTTTGAAGATCAGCAGAGGATCTTTGGTGGTGATGAAAGGTCAGAGACAGTCTGCTAATTTGTATGTTTTGCAGGATTCAGTTGTTACAAGAGATGCTGCTATCACTTCTTCATCTTTATCAGATGAAGATTCTACTAGAATTTAGCATATGCGTTTAGGGCATATGAGTGAAGTCGGGATGGCTGAATTGTCTAGGAGAGGCCTTCTTGATGGGCAAAGCATCGGTAAGATGAAATTTTGTGAACACTACGTGTTTGGAAAGTAGAAAAGAGTCAGATTCACCACCAGTACTCACAATACAAAAGGTATTTTAGAGTACATTCATTTCGATCTTTGGGGACCATCTAGGGTTCCATCTAGCAAAGGTGTTGTTTATATGATGACTATTATAGATGACTTCTCCAAAAAAGTTTGGGTATTGTAGACACCAATTTTTGCCCAAATTAATTAAGGCTTAAATTCAATTAAATCATTTTTCAAAAGCCTTAAGTATTGATGAAAGTTGGCTAAGTGATCAAGGCACAGGCCAAATGGCCTGTTGGTTAATACTTGACCCAAACACACTCAAGCTCAAGGACACAGGTTCAAACCCTAGCAAAGGCAAATTTTTGCCTTTTTCATTTTTGCCTTTTCATCTTTCTCAAAGTGACTTTTGCTTTACTTTGCATCAGTTTTTAACTGACAAAACAACATTAATTGTTGAAATTGATGATGCAATTGCAAAGTAGTTATAGAATATGAAAGATTAGTGCACAATTCATGTATAAAAACAACCCAAAAGTCACAAATTCGTGCTAAAAAAAATTGGGAAAAATACAATTGGCAAAGCATTCAATGCACATAAATGAGAAGTTATAAGAATTGAATGAAAATTGGATGATTTATCTACCCAAATTAAATGATTTGATGAAGGATATGAGAAATCAATCATCAATTCATCAGTTTCAAACAAATTAATCACGAATTTTCGAATTAAATTCGTGAAAAATCAAGAGGCAAAAATCGATTCATTTCTGAAACTGTAGGAAACGTAAAATTGAGCTTGCAACCTATAAATAGGGGGTCCTAGGATCAAAAGGCACAAGTCAATTTCGAAGAAACATAACAATAGGATCAATTCGAAGTTTTCAAGTTTAGGGTTAAATTCGAATTTTTCAAATTCGGAGTTGTTGGATTATATTTGATCTAAATTGAGTGTTGTAGGAATGTTAGAAACTTGATTTTTAATGATTTAGTGTGCTTAGATTTGCTCGAATGATCAAATTAACTCTGAAAATTTTTTTTAATTTTGTTCATCAACGCCGCCGTACGACCGCTACCGGAGCTGCCTCTTGTCGCCGTTCTGGGTGCACGCCACCACCACCAGCGGACGCGCAACCACCATAGGAGTCGGACCGATAAACTCCCAGCCGCCGACAACCACCAGAGCCGCCGGAATCCTCCTCGAAAAGTCGCGACTTCGTCTTCTTCGCCCGATCGAGTCGGATCCGACCCGAAAATCCGAAGTCCAACCCGCCCCTGGTCAACGGTTAGCTCTGATCAGACGTCTCAGATTCAATCAAGCAGATCAGACGGCCCAGATTTGATCAAGCAGATCAGCGGCTCAGATTCAATCATCCAGATCAGACGGTCCAGATTTGATCAAGCAAATCAGCGGCTCAGATTCAATCAAGCAGATCAGACGGCCCATATTTGATCAAGCAGATCAGCGGCTCAGATTCAATCATCCAGATCAGACGGTCCAAATTTGATCAAGCAGATCAGCGGCCCAGATTCAATCAAGCAGATCAGACGGCCTAGATTTGATCAAGCAGATCAGCGGCTCAGATTCAATCATCCAGATCAGACGGTCCAGATTTGATCAAGCAGATCAGCGGCTCAGATTTAATCAAGCATATCAGATGGTCCAGATTTGATCAAGCAGATCAGACGGCCCAGATTTCATCAAAACAGATCAGACGGCCCAGATTTAATCATCTCGATCAACGCCCCAGATCTAGTCAATTCCATCAGACGATCAGGATTAGTCAACGCGATCAACGCTCCAGATCTCGTCCGCTTCATCCAACGGTCCAGGTCAATTCACATTATTTTATTATTAGTTTATTATATAATTAATTTCAGAAAATAATAAAAAATAATAAAAAATTCATAAAAATTCATTAAAAATTCAAAAAAATCCAGAAAAATCAAAATAATTATTTTTTATAAATTTATTTTTTTGATATTTTTGAATATTTTTTAATATTTTTAATATGTATTATACATAAATTACTTTTAGAAATGTATATTTAATGCATGAAAAATAATTCTAATATATTGTAAAATATTTTGAATATGTTGTGAATTTTTGTGATGAAAAAATAATAATAATAATAATAAAAATGATAAAATTAAATAAAAATGATAAAATTGGATTTTCCAAAAAACCAAAAAAAAAATGACTTTTTGGACTTAGAAAAATTATATTTTCATAAAATGAAAATCAATTGATTAGATCATAGGATCATCAAAAATGGTTTCATAAAAATTCAAAATTTAATGAATTTAAAGTGAAAAGAGTTTAAAAATTAAAATTGATCAACAAATTAAAGTTCTTTTTAAAAGAACTACGTTTTGTCTGATCTCGATTAGCGAGTACGTAGGCACCTGCGGGGCGACATTAAAAAATGAAAAAATGTTTTTTTTTGTGAATAAATATTTTGTAAATATAAGATGTTTTGTTGATATTCATATTAAAAATATATATATAGAAAAATGTGACTTGTAAATATTTTTATTTGAATTTTTGAGCATATAAAGGATAAGTTATAAATTTAAAATTCCAAAAGTGGTAACCAATTTGGTTTTAATAGGTTAGCCCCCGAATCCATGATATCTGGTTTTAAAAGTTTGGTTTTTTAAATCAAATTTTTGCAGACTAGTAGCTAAGTTAGGATCAACCGACCCATTGATCCTAGCTTTTATTTTTTCCCGATTTATATCGGGTGGCGACTCTAAAAAGTTTTCAAAAATTAAAATTTCTTTTAACCCCTAGTCGAGGATTCATGTTAAATGGGTTCGGGTTTAATGTGAATCGGGTTAGGAGAAATGAACTAGATAGTGGAAAAATCCAGGCTCGACAGGTATTTGTCTTGAAGCAAAAGTCTTATGTGTTACCCACTTTTAAGGAGTGGAAGACAATGATTGAAAAGCAAATTGGTAAACAGGTAAAGTGTCTTTACACTGATAATGGTCTTGAGTTTTGTTCTAATGATTTTAATGTTCTGTGTAAGTCGGAGGGAATTTTGAGACATCTCAACAAAACAGGGTAGCAGAACGGATGAACAAAACTATCATGGAGAAGGTCAGGTGTATGCTTTCAAATGCAAAGTTACCAAAGTCATTTTAGGTAGAAGCTACCTCGACAACATGTTATTTGATCAATAGGTCTCCATCAATAGCCATTGAGAAGAAGACTCCGCTTAAGTTATGGTCAAGTACTCTGCTAACTATTCAGAGTTGAGAATTTTTTGGCTATCCTGCATATGCAAGTGTTGATAATGGAAAGCTTGAGCCGAGGTCTCTGAAGTGTATATTCCTTGGATTTAAACCTGGTGTCAAGGGATATAAGTTATGGTATCCTGAACTGAAGAAAGTCATTTTGAGTAGGGATGTTACTTTTTATGAAGTATACATGTTACATGACTTGTCTTCTAACTCATCATCCGATGAAGTCTAGCAGAAATCATCTACACAGGTAGAGTTTCAGATTGATTCAGGTACTACTTTAGAGAATACTTCTAAGACTAGACTTTAGACACAAGGTTATCCTGTCTCTACACAACCACAGGAACAGTATTCCATTGCTAGAGACAGACCTAGGAGAGAAGTGAGACCTCCTCAGAGATATGCAGAGGCACATCTTGTTGCCTATGCTCTTAATGTTGCAAAAGATATTGATTTAAATTATGAGCCATCTACTTATACAGAAGCTGTGAATTGTGATAATTCTAGTAAGTGGATGATTGCAATATAGGAGGAAATGGAATCCCTTCAAAGAAATGGCACTTGGGATTTAGTGAAGCTTCATATAGAGAAGAAGACTGTTCACTATAAATGGGTTTATAAGAAGCAAGAAGAAACACCGGATGTTGAAGAACCTAGGTATAAGGCAATACTTGTTACAAAGGGCTAAGGTCAGATACCAGGTATTGATTTCACAGATGTGTTTTCTCCTGTTGTAAAACATGGTTCAATCAGAGCATTGTTGGGTATTGTAGCTTTACAAGATCTTGATTTGGAACAGTTAGATGTCAAGACTGCTTTCCTGTATGGAGAACTTGATGAAATAATTTACATGAAACAGCCTGAAGGCTTTGTGGTCTCAGGAAAGGAGAACCATGTGTGCATGTTGAAGAAATCTTTATATGCCTTGAAGCAATCGCCAAGGCAATGGTACAAGAGGTTTGATTAATTCATGACTTCTCATGATTTTAGGAGAAGTATTTTCGACAGTTGTATATATTTCAAGAAATGTGAAGATGGATCTTTTGTTTAATTACTCTTATACGTTGATGAAATGTTGATAGCAGCAAAGGATAGAGGAGAGATTGAGAAAGTTAAACTTCAGTTGAGCAGGGAGTTTGAAATGAAAGACTTAAGAGTAGCAAAGAAGATACTCGGCATGGAGATTATAAGAAACAGAACAAAAGGTACGTTGCATCTGAGTCAGAAGGGGTATTTTGAGAAGATTCTTTCCAGGTTTAATATGATGAATTCTAAGTCTGTGAGTACACCTTTAGCAGCTCATTTCAATCTTTGTTCTGCTTTATCTCCAAAGTCAGATGAAGAAATTGATTATATGTCAAAAGTTCCATATTCTAGTGTTGTAGGACTCTCATGTATGTCATGGTCTATACACGCCCAAATTGATCTCATGCTGTAAGTGTGGTTAGCAGATATATGGCAAATCCTAGTAAGGAATATTGGAAAACAGTTCAGTGGATTTTCAGGTACTTGAGAGGTACTACTAATGTTTGTCTACAGTTTGGTAGAGCTAGAGATGGATTAGTTGGTTTTGTGGATTCTGATTTCGCTGGAGATTTAGACAAGCAAAGATCTCTCATTAGGTATATTTTTACCCTTGATGGCTATGCTATTAGTAGGAAAGCCACTTTGCAAGCTATGGTAGCACTATCCACTACTAAAGCCAAATACATGGCCGTCATAGCAGCTTTTAGGGAAGCTATTTGGTTGCAGGGATTATTTAGAGAACTTAGTGATGATCTGAAGACGATTAAAGTCAATTGTGACAGTCAGAGTGCGATCTAACTCACCAAGGATCAAATGTTTCATGAGAGGACGAAGCACATTGATATTAGATATCACTTTGTTCGTGATATTATAGCTCGTGGTGATATTACTGTGAGCAAAATCAGTACTGAAGATAATCTAACATATATGTTGACAAAGGCCCTTCCTATAGCCAAGTTTGAGTATTGCTTAGACTTGGTTAATATTCGTTGCTAATTGATGCCCTTTAGGGGTTTTGTGGAAAATGTGGAGAGTATTTTGTTTTTCATGTCGAAGATTGGATTTTGTGTTTTTTACTTCAGAATTTGTGTCAAGGTAGAGATTGTTGGAGTTTGTGACCCGATTTCTATAACCGACTCCCATAGTTAAATGTTAATGAATGAATATTTGACTATATATTTATTATTCATTCATTATACATTTAACGATCATAATTTAGTCATTTATTATTCATTCATTACATATTTAAGGATCATAATTTAGGTCGTTATGTCGGTTATCTTTATACACACACACACATATATATACGTGTTTTGTTTAGGTTTTTACAACACATCAGACACACGAAATTCATTTGAGAGTTTTTGAGAGTCTTGAATTGTATTCTCTCAATGTTGTACTCCAACTTCAATCATAGTGGATTTCTCCTCCTCTGCCTATGGTTTTTTTTTTCTGGATTTGGGTTTTCCATGTAAAATTCTTGTGTATTCTTTATTTTACTGCTTGATTGTTTGCTATTGTTTTCTGCATATCGAATCATAACACTAAGGATAATGAGAAAAAGATACACTGAGTAGAGATAAATAATAATGGAAGCGAAAGTTAGCTTGAGATCTCTTACCAAGAGTTTTATCAGTTATCAAGACTAATTTTGAGCACAAAATGATCTTTTAAGGGAGTATAGTAAAATGATCTAGGCACTAATTATAAGTAATTAAAATCATTTGAAATCAATCAAAATCAATTCAAGTCATTTAAGGGATCAAATGGTCAAAATTTTCAAAAAATTCTAATTTCGCCTAACTAAAAACCAAAATTTTGAAAAATTTACGAACATTTCAAAAAAAATCTAAGTAAAATAAATTAAAGTCTAAAATTACTTCTTGATAATGTTACAAGAAAAATCATCAAAACATAAAAACTGGTCAAATTGCCATACATGTATAACAATGGACTATTAAGATTGTCTCATGTGACACATTATAGCAAAAAGATTAAACTTTTGACCTCCCCAACCGTTACAACTCTTATGTTTGTCCCTACCCTCATCTCTCCATTTTATCTTCTCATTTCCTTCATTCTTCTTGATGTGGTGGAAGAAATAAGATATAATTAATTAGAGAAATGGCAAAGAATGGAGCAGATGAACAATTGTTGAAGATCCAATGCTAGAAACTTACACCACCACTTTGATGTTACGCCGCTGGCCTTAAAGGCAGTATTCTTGTAGTTTTTCATTCGAGTTTCTTTAAATTTTGTAATTTTAGAAATATTCTATTCTCCTTTTTCAATATCCTTAAATAGTATTTAATAGGATTTTTTTTTTAGACAAATAGGAGTTTCTTTTAAAGTCAAGTCAATAGGATTTTTTTTTAGTAGTCTTTCCTCCTTTTAATATCATTTAATGTAATTTAATAGAATATCTTTTTCTAGTCTTTTTCCTTTTTGGCAGCTTTAAGGCTTGCCTATATATATGTAAGCCCTAGGGCATATGAAGGATAGCTTTTGATATCTTATGAAAACTTTGTGAGCTTGCTTGCTCTTTATTCCCAAATTTTAGATCTTTGCATAAGATCTTGTTATTTGATGCCAAATACATAGATTTTCCTTAGGATTAACAGGTGTTTGAAGATCACACTCCAGTAATCTTACGAGATTCAACGGTTTGTGATAACCCTAGATTGTCATTCGCTTCCTACGCTACATCAGTTGGTATCAGAGCCGCGTTCGTTCCCAGAGTAACGATGCCGCCTCTTAGACAACCAAAATAGCGACATGTGGATGAAATCTATGATTATAATGATCTAGATCGATGGATTGGACAAATCATCGATGCAAGCATTGGTGTAATGGAATGCCGGTGTAATGGAATGGTGGATCGATTTATAGAAAGAATTGGTGCATTGATGGGGAATTAGCGTAATGATAACCCTAGACGCAATGAAAACCCTAGTTGGGAACAAAACCTTAATCGAATGTCATAAAAGATGGAGGCACGTATGCATAATCAAAATAGAGGTAGAAACCCTAACTCTGATCTGGTGCCTAATTTTGATTTGATACCTGATGTAGATTTTGAGGAATCAAATGATGACTCCTCTTTTGTTAAGGAAGATAGTAATTATTGGGAATTAGGAATGAACACAGAAATCCGAAAATTTGATAATGATTGTAAGCAGAGGAAGAGACACTATTTATTGATAAAATTAGGGAGGAAGAATATGATGTTGTATTTAAAGCAGGAAGTAATGATGAACTAATTTATGATAAAGAAAATAGTGAAGAAGAACATGGATTTGGGCTAATGAAAAGCCAATCTTCGACACTTACGTTGATGATGAAAAGAATGAAATTTTTTAGCCTATTATTGTTGGTGAATCAAATCTTGATTTTTATGCTGATGAACAGAAAATTGTGCTAGGATATGACAAGATGAATTTGCTAGTTAGGAATTCATGTATGATTCCTAGAACAGTCGTGGAGGATATTTGTGATTCTAATATCATGTTTGCTTCAGCAAGTAAAGAAGGGTCATATGCAAATTTGCCACGTGAGCATGGTAGGGTTCATATTGTGGAGGAGTTAAGGAGCTTCATGGGTGAACATGTTCAAAAGGTGAATCTAGTTGAATTTGCACACAAACATGATGTCATCCACAATATTGGATCAAGCTCTTTCTAAGTAGTTTATCCTGTTAAATTCAAACGGATCTTGCGAGAGAAAATTAAAATTCAAAAGCGAATTTTGTCCAATCGGGAGAGTATGATGCAGTGGAAGAAATGGAATATAATTAATTGGAGAAATAGCAAAGAATGAAGCGGAGGAACAATTGTTGAAGATCCAATGCTCGCAACTTATACCACCAACTTTGATGTCACGTCGCTGGCCTTGAAGGCGGCATTCTTCTTGTTTGCCATTCGAGTTTCTTTAAATTTTTTAATTTTATAATATTCTATTTTTCCTTTTTCAATATCCTTAAATAGTATTTAATAGGATTTTTTTTTTTAGTCAAATAAGTGTTTCTTTTAAAGTCAAGTCAATGTCAAGTCAATAGGATTTTTTTTTTTGGTAGTCTTTCCTTGTTTTAATATCATTTAATGTAATTTAATAGAATATCTTTTTTTTTTAGTCTTTTTCCTTTTTGGCAACTTTCAGGCTTACCTATATATATATAAGCCATAGGGCATATGAAGGACAGCTTTTGATATTTTATGAAAACTTTGTGAGCTTGCTTGCTCTTTATTCCCAAATATAAGATCTTTGCATAAGATCTTGTTATTTGATGCCAAATACCTAGATTTTCATTGGATTAATAGGTGTTTGAAGATCACACTCCAGCAATCTTGCGAGATTCAACGGTTCGTGATAACTCTAGATTGTCATTCGCTTTCTACACTACGCCAGTTCTTCAATAAACCCCCTTAGACACCCTTATTAGGTAAAATCTCTTAAAATTCATTTTTTAAATAATTTTAGTTCGTGTTTTAGTATAATGTCAGATCAAAGGAGATTAAAAGCAGCAAATTTTGTTATATCCAACACTAAGATTAAAAAAAAAAGTTTACTAAATTTAAATCATAACTTATATTATCACTTAATAAGTCCTATTAGTCACCATATTGTTATCCTGCTTTTTTATATGCATCACCCATGCACATGAGCATGTGGCTCCTTTTTGTCTCTGTGTCATATGCTTTGCTATCTAAATGAATGTCTAATTTCTCTGCTATGATTTGGACAAAAAAAATGAATAAAGAAGAGAAAATTGAAAGCGTCGATGCGTCCCATAAATAACTTCTTTACTAAATTTAAATTCATTTGACCAAAATTATTGAAAGATTCGCATAGCAATAAGAGATTGTATTACTAAACAATTTTAGGATTGTTGATATTGTAGAAAAAAAAAAAAAAAAGATCCAATGGCTGCTAATCATTTGTCCATGTCCGAAGGCTCTAGATGGCGACTTATTACTCTTTTTGGACTACTCGATGAGTAAATCCCACCGCATCAGAATTATCATAAGAGCACGGTTTAAAATGGTATAGATTCAACTAAAGTCAAAAGAAATCATTCTTGGTACGACAATTTTAAAGTAAATTTAATATTGCATAAAAACAATTTAACTATTTTTAGTATTACTCATACAACATTTACTCTTGGCTAATATGAAAAATACAACTATCATATTAGAAAAAGTAAAATAAATTTAATGGTGGGTTGTATCTTCCACTTAAATAATCAAAGCGGATATTAAAGAGTAATGAAAATCGTCAAAAAAAATTGATTAAGTATCAAGTTTTCTAAAATTCAAATATTAAATTGAATTATTTTGAAAAGTTTAAATACTGTATTTGACATTCTCTCAATCACAAATGCATCGATCTTACACTTTGGTCTTGGTGGGTGGAGTCTTGCGAGACGAAGAAGGGCATTCAATTACGGGTATTAGTGCGAGAGTATGGCGATTGTGCCACGGACTCAATTATTGCCAGAAAATAGGGTTGAAGAATTGTTACTGTGAAAATGATTAATGGAACTCACAGCCCAGATAAATTTAATTAGGTTTTTTGTGTATGCAGGGTAAAGGCTTCCGGCTTGATGTTGCTAGGAAGGACAAGGCTAACAAATTGGATAAATGCATGTGTAAAAAAGGATGATGCGTTGAAGGAAAACAGCCCAGATCACCAGCTAAGGTCCTGCTCAGATAAAGGAGGACGATGCATTAGAAAACAACAGTTTGGACAACCAGCTAAACCCCTCTTTGATAAAGGAGGTACATCGATGCTTTTTTTTTTTTTTTACCCACCGCACATGTTTGTAATGTTAGAATCCATTTCACATCCGATAAATGACACTTTTTTCAAATTTTTTTAATAATTTATCTATTAAGAATACATATGGATAAAAAACGTAATAATATTTTTCACGAAACATCAAATAGACCAAATACAGATAAAACATAAATAAAATATAACTACAAATTAAATGCTTTTACACAAAGTTTAGATACAAATATAAACAATCCAAACGGACCCTTACGGCTCATTCACTTCGCTTAATGAATAAGATTGTACTGGAATTCATATTATAGAGGAATAGAATAGAGTTACAATAGGATTTTTCTTTATTAATTTTTTTATTCAAATGGTGGTATTTTGATGAAAAAACAGTTTCAGTATTGAATAGGTATTCATAGGTTTAAATAAAGAATGGTTATTCATTAATAGAGATTCATTGTAAAATCGTTATTCGATGAACTAAACAGCATAATAGCTATTCATAAGAAATAAGACTAATGAAATTATAATTACAACAAAGTAAACAATCAATTAATGTTTTCTACCTTTTTTTATTTTTTGGGCCATGATGTAATGTTAATGTTACTAATAGTGATGTGATGTGTGTGGTACCGTAATCGTAATCTACATTGAACAATCTAAGCTATAAGTAGGAATGGGAATGAAAATATTCCCTTTGGCTGTTGAACGAATGTCATGTTTCAATAAATAAATCTTCCGGGCTTTACGAGGGAGGGACAAAAAAAGAAACACGAATACACGTATGCATCGACCATTTGATTGATTTAAGCACGCGACAAGTCGGAGCCCTTGTGGATTTGAGTATAGCGGCGGCTTTAGCTGGAAATAATTAGGAGCATGTCGCTTTCGGTACCTAACCAACCGGATCCCATCCACTGTGGGGCAGTGGAGAGCAAAATAGACATACTGGGACTGGGTATGAAATAGAAATACTACCACTTGGATTATAGAGTTTTTAAATTAAGTACAATTTTGCAAGCAGGGAAAATCATAAATCGAGATTATCCCAAACAATGCAAGATGAAGATTCCACAAAACACTTAAATATCATAAAGAAGAAAGTCCTTTATTCATACATAGTTGAAGAGAAAAAAAAAACAGTGATGGGATGGAGAGATTATAACTCCCAAAACTTAGACAGCATTTGAAATGCTAATGACCCTTCTGGACGGCTCTAAAAGCACAAGAAAACCCAAAAGGGACTTATCTCTTCACTTCCGTTTTTCTCCTCCCACCCTCAACATCAACTCCTTGAAAAACCTGACTTGAAAGGAACTCCTATATATATAGTTAATGAAAAAGGAAACATCTTAAGTAGAGATGCTTCATGACACAATACTATCTCCTACCTACAAAACTTATGGGCATACAATATTGAGGGGTTGTTCTTGCATCCAATTCCAACTACTGAAATCCTCATTGTCAATCTCAAAATCGAAGTCGGGAAGCTCGGTGGGCTCATCATCATCCAGTCCAAACACTTCAAGGTCATCAATGCCACAAAAGTCATCCACCAATTGCTCAAAATCATCTGCAAGCAATGCATCAAAGTCTCCTGCGAAGTTAAATTCCTCCATCACTTGAGGAAGCTGGAATGCTTCATCAAGAAGTTCGATCGGGGGTGCCTCCAGCTGCTCAACATCTTTTTTATGGGCCTTGGAAGCCAAGGTATCAAGATCAGAGTTAGAAGATGGTGCTGTGCAAGAGAGTTCACTCCCATGGCCTTCCGAAGCAGCAGGTTTATCACCAGATTGGAAGGTTGTTTTAGACGAGGACATATTGCCACTCTTCTCAGATGCTATTGCTGAGGCTTGAGCTTCAAATTCACGCCTCTTAGCCTCGTATGCATTAGCAGCTTCCTCTGGGGTATTATAAGTGCCCAACCAAATCCGAGCTCCCCGACGAAAGGGGTCTCTAATCTCAGCAGCCCATTTGCCCCACTTCCTCTGTCGTACACCCTTGTGCCGAAAGCTGGATTCTTTTGTCTTTACGTTCTCTTCACATTTCCCAGCCGCCTTCCTCTTTCGCCCAGTGTTGACACCAACATTGCTAGCCTGAGATGAACTCTCGCTCTCAAGGCTAATTGGATGGGGACTTCCAGTGAGAGGAAGATTAATTACGGACAGAAACATCTTTTTAGGACGCTTCTCAGACTCATCTTCACTGGAAGATTCGTCAGTGGCATCTGGATCTCTAAAGAATACCCGAATTTTCTTCGCTTTTTTGGGATCCGGTGAATTGGTCGTTTTCTTTTTCCCCAATTTTCTGGGGACATTGTTCCGATCAAAAGGACGTTTCACCATGACAGACATTATTACTAAACAACGGAAAATGGAACCCTCAATTAAACCCCTCAAAAGCTGCCCAAAGCACTAGTAGAAACCCAACAAAATTACGGTAGAAAACCTTAAAAACTATCAGGTAAGACCACCTCTCAAAGACAATAAAAGATTAAAAAACTGCTTTATGTGAAAACCCCCAAAACACTCTTCTCCAGAACAACTCCTGCAGAAAACAGAAACCCATTTCAGATCCATCAAACTAACGTCAAAATGATACAGTAAAAAAGCAAGAGAATTATTATAAAAAAAAAAAAATACATCACCCACTGACCTTTTAGGTTTCAAACGCATAGAATTAGATGAGGAAACCAGATTCAACCTCTGCCAGAAACAGCAGAGAAGCATACAGCGAGAAGCAGTACCCTTTTGACTGTTCCAACAAGCGATGATGAAGAGCTTGAAGATAGATTAGAAATCAAAATCCTCAACAGAGACCCAGTTAATCCCGATTCAAAACAAGCCGACATAAATCCAATACTCAACCACCCGTCTTCTCGTCCTCTATTTTTTCACCCAAAGAAAACCAAGGGACACTGTTCCAGGAAAAAAAAAGGGTCAATAAGACTATAGAATCCTTGTAGATATAGTCAGATGGATAGATAGAGATAGCTAAAAGCAGCAGAAGAAACAACCCCTCAAGAATAGATGTTTAGAGATTAAAAATCTATGGCCTAGATTTTGTCTCCCTTTCTGCCTCTCTTTTTTCCCTTTTCCTCTTTTTCTCTATAATACATGACAAAGATGAGAAAAGTTGAGTTATTACATCTGTTTTCTAGCAGAATCAATGACATAGAACCTTTGTATTCTTTTCTGAAGATCCAACTAAATGTTTTGTCAAAAAAACAACCTTAGATCTCTCTCTCCAACATTAACACCATCATTAATCATAATCAAAAAACGCATATTAAAAAACAAAAACCCATTAAATGCATAGGAAAGGTCATAGGAAAAAAACATTAAAGATTGAGAAACAGAAACAGGAAATGAAACGTAATCATACCCTTTCGTTGGATGTTTGCTCAAGTCTCCTCTCTCCTCTCTTGTATACGGGAATGGGAGATGGGAGAGTGAGGCGGCGGGTGCGTTTTGAGTGGGGCTTCTCACTTGACACTATGCTAAAACCCTTTCCCTTGTTAATTTCAGCTTTCTATGCTACTCAGTCAAACTGCATCAACTAATGGGCATTTAAGGATTGACATCTTCCAGAATAAACATATTAAATGGTCTGTTTTCGTGTGTGTTTAGCCTTTTTCGATTGGTATATAATTTTTTTTATTTTTTTAATAAATTATTTATTCAAAAAATAAATATAAATAAAAAATTTAATAATTTTTATTAAAAATCAAATAAATCAAATATAGATAAAATATATATAAATCAGTATTTATATATATCATTTTGAAAAAATACGAATACAGATAAAAATAATCATCCAAACAGATCCATATATGTATATAAAAAATACGTATAAATATATTTGATTTATTTAAATTTTTATGAAAACTATCAATTTTTTTTATTTACATTTATTTCTTAACCAATGTATTTATATTTACCGAAAAAAGTTAACCAACTATCCTAAAAGTCGTAAAGAGATTTTTTTCCATTTTATATTATATTATATGTCATATTTAATGGATTGATGTTATGTATCTATATGGTAAATTGGTAATGAATGTCATGGCCTTTTCACCATACACATCGGAAAGCACGGCTTGAACACATCCACCGCTCCTGCCCTGTGGGTTAGAGTCAATGCACGTGCTTGTCGAATGTCACGTGTGGACGTCTTTCATCCTAATACAATAGGAATCCCAACAGGCGCTTGTGATTATATGTAATAATTAATTTAATAAAAAATAATTATAATTAAAGAGCAACACAGTGATAATGTTCTTATAAAAATAAACAAATGCCTTCTCTCTTTAAGCAAAAGCCCTAAGAAATTCTATGATCTCATATTGTCAATTATTTAATAATTTACGTCATACCAATTAAATTATTAAAATAATTAATATTTTAATTATTATATTTATTTTAACAATTAAATATTTAACTAAACCGTAAAAACTTCTAAATATCCTAATAAATCTTTTTCTATTTCAGATTTATTAAACTCAACTTCATAGCTTTTATTGATTAACCTTTAATAGTAATGGGCAACATTGACAAGTGGTTAGTAAAATCTAGTTACGACAGAGTAACTATTCACCATCATTTTGGCAAATACACACCATTTTGCTAGGGTCCTACCTATTTATGTTATTAATTTTTTTTTCCTTTTTCCTAAAAGTGAAAGAATTATCAAAGTAAAAACCCCAACAAGTCATAATTAGATCATTTATCAAAATTATCTTTCTTAATTTTTCAAATGTGGTAGATGGCTCTCCATCAGTATCATAGATTACAATCCATCACCACCATACTACTACCAAGCTAAGAGATTATTGGGTTTTTACAGGGTATACTATTTTTCTCCATTATATTATATAATTAAATGTATTAAATATTATTATTTTATTTTGGGACAATGTTGTAAACACTACTTGAACTTTTCTTAAATACTCAATTAATTACCTAAAATTTTATTTATTTAATTAATACTTGTGTAAACTTTTTGTAATACTAACATATGTTAGAGCCCACCAAAAACATTTTCCATGTGAAAATTACCCATCAAGAAAAATTAAAGTTTTGCCTATGGTTAAAATAATAAGATATCTTTTACTAGCTATTAAATTAAAAAGAAACATACACTCTCTGCAAAACCCTAGATCTTAAAATTCCTTTCAAACCTAAAAAATTCTTTCTTTCCTTTTTCATTCAACAACTAGGAATTGACCTCTGCAAATGAGACTAACAAGAGTCCTTTCTTTTTCAATGTGCATTGAGGACTTGACATGTATAGACTAGATTGCGTCTTGGGTCCAAATCTATATCAAAACATCTCATCTTCTTTTGCTAAATCGGTTGAAACCCTAACTAATGGGGCAACTATTATGGCATGTGGAAGGTTCTAATAAAGATGAAGGCTAAAAATCACTTTCGCTTCATACTACATCTAATCTCTTGTCTTCAAAATCATCGGAATTTATGATGTCTTTAAGTACCATAAGTTTTGTCCTTTCACTTTGCTTTTTTTTTTTTTTTTTTGGTGGGGTGAGGGCTATGTATAAGATATCTTATTTAGTTGTGAATTTTGAATGAAAGTTTGTAAACTTTTTATGGTGAATTTGTTCATATTAGTGTAGATCTATCATGGGTGTTGGATTGATTTTTGTGGGTATTATCTATTTTTGAAAATTTTTGGAGTTTTGTGTTGATTTTAAATTCTTGTTTGTATGACTAATTAAAAGTAAGAAGTTTATCAGTTTTGAAGTAAAAAAAATTGGCTTTTTAATGAATTTATGATTTATGATTTTTTTTCTTTTATTTATTATTATGAATATAGATTTTGTTAATGGAAAGAGAAGGGAAGAAGATAGAGTTTTATTTTTTAATGAGATCTTTTTTTTTCATTTATAAATGAATGATCTATATGACATATGATCTGGATGGCTATGAACACGTGTCAATGTATGATAGGTTGTTAATGCTAACTATATAGACGGAGTTTGATAGATTTAAAGGTAGTGTTTTTGAACATGAAAAATAAATTGATGCAGTAAATTGGTTAAATTAAAGTTTATATAGTTAATTGAATATTTAGATAAAGTATACGTGACATTAGCACTTTCATTTATTGAACAAATTATTATTTTGCAAAAGCTTAAAAAGTTAACGATGACAAATAGAAAATAAATAAACATAAAAAATTAATATGTAAATTTTCCCCTGCCCTTATTAAAGACTATCGTATAATACTTTATTAAAAAAAAGAAGAAGAAGAAGATGATGAAAGAATTACCCTAATTTTCATTAAATGCTAAATTTACAGCTGGGTGTGGACCCATTGCCATCAGCAGTATGGTTGTGAGACATGATACGTGGAATCAAGATATATATATATATATATATATATATGGAAAGGTTTTCCTGACAGATTATAGCACTTTTTGGCATTTGTCATTTGACGACACGATTTCCTTTAATTCTGGCCAAAACGAAATATTTCTTTATCGAATTCATTTGGTTTAAATAGTGATTTTACTATTGATTTCCCTTTCTCATTTTTTGTTAAATTGAAAAAGAATCTAAACCTGTATCACCAATTGTAAGCTATGTTTGAAACGTAAGAATTTTATTTATATCATATTTATATCAGATAAGTATCGATAATTTATCTGTATTAGATTATAATGGGTTCTGTTTGATCAGCTTATGAGTAAAACTATTAATTTTTTATTAATATCTATTTCTTAATAAATATCTATCTGACAATGATAAAAGATATGATGTCAAAATAATCAAAATATGATGAAACAAACTGATAGATTTGTTTGTATTAATAGATCTTTATATGTATCTTATTTGTATCAGGTCTGCATGTATAATTTATTTATATTATATCTGTGTCTATTTATTTGGTCAGTTTATTAATAAAATCATTGATTTTTTATCATAATTTCTTTTATAAATATTTATTTAAAATAATAAAAGCATAATATCAAAATGATTTCAAACAGGCAGACACAGCACCGGATTTCTGTCAACTAAACAATTTAATGTTGATTTGCTTGCACTGCACCATTCAAGACATTACAGATTGCAACCGAAATTCTCTGGCATCTTGAAGCACCCAATGATAGATCCTTTGCGTTTTGTCTGAGATTATGTATATCCTACGACCCCACCCCCACTAGATATTCTTTTTAATCTTGTTGGATTATTCGTTCATATTAGTTTTGATGTACATGGTTGAATGTGATTACTAGTTAGCCAAAAATCTCCCCCTTGCCTTCCCTCTTCACCTCCATGTTTTTTCTAACTTCCTTTTGTTTATTTTCCCTTAAAATAAAAAAATCAAACCCATATATAAGGATAATCTTTTCATTATGGTTACAGTATCTTTTAGGCTTCATATTTTTTCCTAAATAAAAGTGTGTTTATTTTTCCATGAAGTCTTCACTATTAGCAATGTTGATACATGTGACATCCATTGAATACTTAAGTTAGGATAGAGATTCGATATGAATCCTAAGACCATAACAAAATATTCCTTCTAATTAGAATAATTTGGCAATTACGTTATAGCCTAGTTACATCTTCTTTAATATTTCAAATGAGAGGTATTAGATTTGGATCCCTCCTTTTTATTGTAATGGCAAAATAAAAATAATTAGAATAATTTACTTAATAATCTAGGTTGGAAAATAGCCATTTTGAATATGGTAAAAGCTAGAAAAAAATTTATTATTATATTCAATATTGGAGTTAATTTTTAGGCTAAGTGATATGGTCTAAAGAGTTCAGTCCTTATTTGAGATAATCAATATATGGAATAAGAGAGAAATTAAATTCCAATTAAATAGGAATGTAATAGAGTTGTAATGACTATTATATGTTTATTATAATGTTCCCATAGTATAAAAATAAAACAGGTAATTAATAGTATAAAGTAAAATTTTTGTATTGTCTCTTATTATAGAAAAATAGTAATTATATAGATGATGTTTTCAAGACAAGATATATGTGACAAATATTGCAAATATTAAACAGCATAATGACAACTTTAGGTAGAATAAAGAGTGAATGAATAACTATTATTCTCAAGTGAATGGACTGTTAGTATAATAGCTACTTGGAGTAGGTTATAGGCTGTTAGACCAGCCTATCCATTATCCAACATTTTTCATTATGGATCATGAAATAGCCAAGAAATTCCTATATTGCATGCTAGTATGATATTTGAATGATATATATATATATATATATATATGTGTATGTTTAGTAATATAATTAAAGAATGTGTTATTTTATATATGATTAGTATTATGAAATTAATATTATTGTTTGATATCCATAAATGTGTGAATAGTTTAATGAATGTGTGTGTCTTTTGTAAATTAATATGCATACATTATGTTTAGAATGTAATCAAATTGTTTTGAAGTTGCTTAATTCATGACAGAAATTTTGTGAATTTTTAAACCAATATTTTGAGCTCAAATTTAACTCAAATGCATTTGAAATTCACCCAAATTAAACCTAGGACAAATATACCCCTTAAAGGTAAGATTTGGATAACAAATTACTCTAATTGGACAAGATAAGTCCTCCTTTTTGGCAGCCATAATTTCCATACGAATTTCATCATCTTTCTTTCTTTCTTTCTTTTCTCCATCCAAAATTTTGAACCCTAAGCCAAGGTTCACTACAAGCTTAAGGATTTGAATAACATTCCAAGTCAAGATTCCCTCATGTGAGTTTAATGCAATCTTTGTCTTTTAATTTATGTCTTATAATGTGTTATTTGTAAATGTTAGGGTAGATAGGGTTTTGAGATGATGTTTGGTATGAGATTGGATTGGTGCATGAATGGGATTATGTGATTAATGAAGTGGTAGTTTGCATCTCATAGGAATGTGGAAGTGTGGGAATGAGTATTATAGAAAAATTGAAGAATGAGTAGTGGATATGTGAATTTGAAATATGATTGGTGATTTGATGATTAGTGGTGGAATTCATGTTGTTAGGATAGTATTTGAATCATATAACAAGCTTTAAAAAGTTTGGATTAAGTTTGGAAAAGTTTTGAGAATTGATCAAAGTGTATAAAACAGGGGATTTCAAAAATCATTTTCGTATAGGCTAGATTTGAACGTACGCCGGCATCTGGGGATTCTACGCCGCCGGCGTAGAGGCGGTGTAGAAAGCCCACATAATCCATTTTCCTAACGCCGTTTGCAACGCCGCCGGCTTTCACTAGACGAGTGAGTCGGCGTTCTTTCATCCATATTGTACGCCGGCCGTTTGAAATCAACGCCGCCGGCGTATGTGTCAAAGCTGCCTGCGTACCTAAGTAGGCGGACGGCTTAGACTTCTCTGGATGTTTTTGAAACTTTGGGTTTTGGATTCAACGCCGGCTAAAGGCCGCCGGCGTAGAAAACATAGGCTGACGGCGTACCCTTGAACACTGCCAGCGTTGGCAGTGTGAATTTTCAGGACATTGAACACCGGCTCAACGCCGCCGGCATTGAGTGCCGACGTATCTCCTGAGCTTTTGAATTTTTAAAAGCTTTTTCTAAAATTTTCCAAAGCTTGTTATTCGAGTAATTATGTATTTATTAAGCGATCTAGGGTATGATAGGGTGCTTAAATGCCTTATTTTGACTTTGTATCAATTTATTTGGATTCTTGGATGAATTTATATTTTGAACTAGTCAATTAGAGTCTAAGCTAAGAGTGAATTTTAATATTGATTGAACAGTGATAGATCCTCGCCCATTCGACTCCGTTAATTCCCGAGCTTTATCAGGTACGCAGTAACCTGCTTGTCTCTGTTAGGATAAGCATTTATAAAATTTAAATATATGATAAGAAAACTTAAAATGTGATTGTTGTTTGTGTTTTATGCCGTTAAAATCCAATTCCTACGCCAGGTCATGTATGAACCTAACGGTGACCCCTCATAGTTTGATGAGTTTGGGATGGAAGTTGGTATCCGGTTCGGGGAGCGGCACCTTGCTCGGTTTGAGCACGATAGATCTAGGCGCTTAGGCCACTCCTGTCATTTGAGATGACTTTCATTAAGTGGTACGGCGGGTAGTCGACGGGGGGGTATAGATCGGTGAAAATTTATTTAAACTTGGAAGGAAATACCATAGTTTAGTTCAAACGTTTATGAGAACGGGTGAACTATATTTTATGATATGGACTGAGTATAAATAGAGCTAAGTAACGGCTATTAACCCTGGAGGAAGCTACTTTTCTCTTTGACTTAACGATATCTAGGACGGTATGAGTACCCGAACTACTTATATCAACCCCCTGAGCGTCCGAGTGTTACTCAGGTTCCCTCGCGATCCCTGTTGTCCGGAGTGTGAATACTCTCGTGTTGATTGATTAATTAAAGATTAAAGAATAATTGAATGGATGTTGCATATTGCATTTAGACTAAGCTTGTGTGCTTCATCTCGCTTTTGTATTCGTTGCTGTGTACTAGGCCTCTGGCTCATTCTTTTAACAATTTCAGGTGATGACCTGGACGAGTCCTATGCGAGCATGGGTTATGGCTCCGATTTTGAGGACTTCTTGGAGGAATATGAGGACTAGAGTTTGACCAGGACTGGACGCAACCATTCTTTTTGTAATAGACTAGATAGTTAGTCAGAATGGATGTATGTTAAGAGCTTTGTTAAGCTTTATATTTTGTTATTTTGTTTAAGGCTTGTAAGAAGCCTGTGGATGTAAATATATGTATATATATCTAGCTTGATCTGCCTTTGTTTGAAGTTATGTATATATATGTTAATATGTTTTGAAAAGCTACTAAGTAATTATTTCTCAAAATGATTTATTCATTAAGATTAGGTGAACAATTCATCAAACAATCCTTTTAAGACAACCTTACATATAATTCTGCAGATTATATGCGGTTGGGGAACTGCTATTGCTTATTTCAACTAGGGGTAATAGCGGGTCCTTACAGATCACATGGTAATAATGATTCATCTTGACTAGCAATTATCAATGTGATATGACAAAATACATTGATGGCCAAGCTTTATAAATAATCCTAAGCTACTCTTCATTTAAAGATCTAAAAATTTGGTAGTGGAATGATCCATATTTGGTTGTTGGATTCATTTTCTTTTCTAATCTATTTAAACTCTATATAATTAATGCATACAAACATGACATAGAGACTATTTTCCAAGTCGCATTATGACCCACCATCAAAGGTGGGTTGCATCCGTCATCCTTGAGGGGCGTTAGGATCATCCTATAGACCATCTATCTTTATTTATTTGTTTGTTTGTTTTCATTACAGCTTAACTAAAAGTCATTGGTATCCTCTCTTTTTCTTTTTAAGGACAAAGGGTCATTCCATTGTCACTAGTGGATCATGTAATCCATCAAAATAAAATGGTTTTGGTTAGCCATCTCTTTAGGGGATCATGCTTTTTTAGAGTGTAAGATCTCTATTTATTTTTTACCTTCACCTCAATATAGGGTTCCTTTCTTGTGTTATTGTAATATTTTTACATTTTTTACTAAATATTTTCAAATGTTGACAAAACTTAATTAAACCTATTTTAGGTTGATTTTTATATTGCATTTGTGTATTTTATAAGTGTTTTGAGTGATTTAGAATGCTTAATTTATAATTTAATTTCAGGGGTTTAAGAGTTTATTTGGTACTTATTTAAAAGAACTAATTAGGTTTCGTGCATTTTTTTAGCTTTATGTGAGATCTTATTCCCTTACAGCAAAGGAAAAGAAATAATCAATTTATCTCTTCGATTCAACGAGTAGAAATAGATATGTTTCTAAATCTTAATGTTGTTATGCAATTTGTCCATTCTTCCAGTTTTATTGGGATCCTCTCCTTGAGACATGCAATTAAGAAATAGTTCTCACTTGTCTCTTACCTCTCATTTGAGAAAGTAGGAATGATGCCACTTGTAAAACCTGAAAATTTTTATGTAGATTATAGATTAGTTATAAATGGAGATTTAAGAATATAGTAGCTATAATTGCTTTCAAATTTTAATAAATCATTAATAATATTGTGGGTATAAAAACTTTAGTCCTAAAAAGAAATTTATGAATATCATATGATAAACTATAAATAAATATATGGCTAGACTAGAATCAACACTCTAAATGTTCTAGTCACAGAGTAGAAAGGCAATATTAGTAATAGAGTTGACAAAATTTTAATTTAAAATTCAAAGACATAAAACTTTAATTGTGTAACTTAACTTTAATTGCATAAAATTAAAATACCATATAATAACTTAAATCTATAAATAGATATTATAAATAATTTAGGAGCTTAGTTTTCGAACTAAATATTTTTCACTTTTATTTATAAAGATTAATTGTAATCTTTTAAACTATATAAAACTCTAATCTGACAAGTATCCCAAGAAATTTTCAATCGTGTAGCCTTAAAGTTTAATATATTGACTTAAATTAATAAATAAAATATTATATGACCTTGCAAGACAAAATTCTCGACAAATGCATTGAGAAATATATATAAAATATGTCCTCTTTTAACAAACTCATCATTACTTTATTATATATATGTATATGTATATATCTTCTCCTCGAGCATAGTTTCGCCACAAGATTTAAGGGATGGAGCTATCATTAAATTCCTCTTGACTTATAAATATGATTAATGAAAGAACGAAAAAAAGAAGACTAAGGCTTGTTTTAATAAATATAAGCTTGCCTTTTAAAGCTAAATCTCTAGCTTTATCTCTTAAAGGGTAGACTAGACTATAGACTAAAAATAGTAAAACCAATGAGTGCTTGTTTGATTTTTTTCCTTATTTCTTTTCTCTTAAAATTTCCTTAAATTGTTGCAAGGACCAGTGCCCTACATCCTCTTACTTTCATTCATTTTCAACTATAAGAATACCACTTCAATGATCCCCAAAAACGAAGTGAAGCCTCATCTATTACCACTTTCATTATCTTTTTCTTTTCAATATAAAACAATCCAAAACATATCTCTCCAAACCTCCAAGATACTTCTAAGATAGAAGGGATAACAAGTAATTATAAAATCAAGTACAAAAGGTAAATAATTTTTTCCTGCAATTATTATCAATAAGATTATTCAAAGTATGGAACTTGACTATATTATTATTATTGTTTTTTTTTTTTTTACTAGAAGTGACATAGATAAGGAAATCCATCTTATACTTTCTACAAGACGAAGTAAGCTATTCTCACTCTACACTCTTAGTAGATGACAAGGTGAAATTTAATAAAAATAGACTAGTACTTTGAATACTGACCCTAAAAACTTTAGTTATATAAAAGAAAGTCAATACTATGAAGAAAAATATAATTTATTCTATGTAATGTAGACTTATAAAGGTAATCATGAAAATAACGAGATAGAAGACCTTTATCCATGCTAAATAGGTTTGATTGAAATAGAAAAATAAGGCCGTGATATTAATTTGTACTCGAAAGATATGTTGACCTTGACAAGTTTATTATTAATCTTAGATAAGAAATGAAATTCTAGGAAATATTCTTAAAAGTTTCAACCAAGATAAAATAAGGGAATAAATTTCATTTTCTACACAAACATCCTACACAGCTTGTGCACCTGCATGTGTACTTTAAAATTACTTACTAGATAAATTTCATTTTCTTCACAAGCATCATACACGGTTTGTGTAGCCCCCTTGTGTACTTTAAAATTACTTACTAGTCGAATTTGAGTTTTTGCACAAAGCATCCTACACAACTTGTGCAACCTCCATATGCACTTTCAAACCTCTTACCGACTATATTTTACACCCTACACCAGTAGTCTGCATAGCTTGTGCAGAAAAAGTCATATACCTTAAAATTTTCATTTGCTCAATTCCCCGTCAAAACCTCCCTTAACCCATCCAGATGTATTCATAAAACTTGTTATCTTCTTTTTATTTCTAAAATTAACATTTTAACCAAACATATGTATATATATTTATTATTATGTATATTAAAGATAATCATTCGATAAATAATTATGGGATTAATTGAGGATATATATACATACGTATACATAAAATTTTGACTTTTATATTACTATAATAATAATAGTAATAATATGTGAAAATTATATAAACATCAAAATGACTATTTAAGTAAGAAAATAGCAATAAGTTTGGTAAAATATGAATTTAGGACACTTATCAAGGTTAGGAATACATATCCAATTATCCCTATCATGATATGGTCGTTATTACTTTATTCTAGAAGAAACAAAACCATTTTCTGATTTATTAGAGGATTATTACGGTGAATAGGCCAAAAAATGAATTGATGTGTAATTCAGATTTGTTTCATTGTATGTGTTTACAGTATAGTGCACTAAAATATAAGATAATAAAAAATTGAATTATGTATAGGGATATAAGATTATGTGCTACTTGCTAATTGTATTGATTGTTGAATTACTATAATAAAAGTGGAAATCATTGGTTGTAATATTTGTTTGATAAATTGATAAGTGTTTTAGATTAAAGTGGTTGTTTTAATGACTTGACTGAAAATATCAAATTTTATAATAAATTATAATGCATTGCATAAATTGCATTATTTTAAAGCTACCCTGCTATTTGTTAATGTTTCGGATCTATGGATTCAGATATGTGAATTTCCAGGTTTTACACTAAATTTTCATAGATCTATTTGGTTCCATTGAAACTATTTAGCATCCAAAGGAATGTCGCCTATGGGATCAATATGAAATAGTTAACATTTAATGGAGTCCTAAGTTTTCTAAGGGTAAGTGGAGATAATTTGATTTTTTTTAAATGCATGCATATATTCTCTCTTTCGTTGATTCTTAGTTTCTTCTAGGCTTAGTCAACCAGTGCTGGTTCCTAATATCTCGGTGTGAGGGCGTAAATATACACCCTATATGAATTCCAATCATTCAAATTTGTATCTATTACATATGATTGAGTGTTGCATTACATATGCTTGTTAATCAAACTTGCTTATGATTGTTTGATGTGGAATAAAATTTGATTACTTCATTGAGTTGTGGTTTTGCTTACACCTATATAGACATTTTAGGTTTCAAGGCACCCCGTGGCTTGTGCCAAACCGGGTTTTTGTTAGGGTACAAGTCTTAAAGTTAAGAATTAGAGTTGGGAGGAAAAGCTTAAAGCATAAAATAGAATTATTTAGTTTAAATATCTTTTATCGTCATTATCATCAAAATAATTGGTTTGTAATAAGTAATAACTGATAGTGATGCATGATTCTACTTTATTTGCCATATGATTTATTTACATTCCTATTTCTTATTAAAGCAACTTCGATCCTATTTCATGTCACTTTCTTTGGAGTAATTTCATAGATTAAGTGATTATCATCTATATTGATGATCCATTAAACATGCCTTATCAATTGCCAAGGACATCAATTGGATTCACAATAACTTGATACTACTAAGGCACCCTTCGGGGCATAACACCACTAGATTACGAGGTCATTGGCTATTTATCTTTTTATTTGATAAGAAGACAATAATAGTGGAGCAACAAGGTTTATATTTATCTTATATTTCATTATGGTTGATTTTCGGTAGGTTACAGAATGATGGCAACAACACCTTTAGGATTAAGGTGGTGCTAAAATAAAGAGGGAGGGTAGAGGAAGAGACAACGATTAGAATTATAAACGAGTCCAATAAAAATGATGTAGTATCAAGCTCCAACTTGATCAAGTTTTAACTTCTAAGCTTGAACTCAAGTTGAATTGATACTTGATAAGTTTAAGCTCAACCCAATTAGACTCAATTATTTTTATAAAAATCAATTAGACTAAAAGATAAGTTAGAATTTCATAATAGTATAGAACTTTTAGTCAATTTGTCTTAAAATATAATGAATGTGGATCGTGAGGGGGAAAAAAACAAATCAAGATAAAAATAGGCTTTAAAAATGAGAAGAATACAAATTATATGATTAATTTATAAAACATGTAAAAAAATTCGGCGACCTACTCGAATCAACTACTTTAAAACTCAAATATGAATTTAATAGTTACTCAAGTAACTCGAACACGATTTGATTCCAATCAAGTCGAATTTGAGTTATGATAGAATTAAACTCAAATAACTCATAGGTAGACTTAACTTGCTTATAGCCTCAATGGCAGATAATATCTTCTTATGAAGGGAAAAAGTAAGATGTCCTCTCATTTATATGGATGGACATTAGAGTATATTTAATTATTTGCATTGGCTTTTAAAATATTTTCTAAGACATTTCAACTATAATTAGATACAAACCTGACTAAACAAAGGCTAGTGTTGGGCAAGTTGCTAAGCCCTATAAAAATAGCTATACTCGCAACCGATTTTATGCCATACTCTACATTATATCTTTCTATCTCAATAATTCAATTCAATTCAATCTTTGTATACAATGTGTCATTATGAATTTGATTGTTTACTTGATTGCATGGATAAGTTATACTGAATTTGATCTTGCCACAAGTTACAGCCTTTTTAATTCACTTATATCCAATCAAGCTGTCTAGAGATATGCCCATTTGAAAGAGGAAGGGATCTCCTTCATTTCAATATTGCTTTATAGTTGTCAAAATCATAAATTAAATATGTGTTTTTATGAGTTTATGATTATATATATATATTTTTTATTAAAATAGATGTAAAATTATCTAGATGCAAACTTTAAGTTGAATTATAAATTTAGATGTATGATTTTATACGTTTATGATTTTACTGATTTTATACAATTTTATGTAATTCTACCGATTTTGCGCATTCAAGTAAATAGTAAATCACGATTTTAACGGCCATTATGTCAGTAACCTTTCAAGCTACACACAATTGTTGATCTGGCAATGACTATTGTAAGTTGTGTTTATCACAGTCAAAGCATGATAATCTACTTAATGTGCATGTATTTACCTATTTCGAGCTCCCCTACAGTTTTATTTTAGTATTTGTTCATTTTTTGGTTGAAAGTGTCATATAGCAATTCCATAGGACTTTGTTATAAATTATAGGCACTATATAAATGCATATAGATAAACAACAAATGTATTTTATCGATTGAACCCGTTTCACTAACGAAACTCCATATCACTTGCACATATCACAAGCATATTTTGTATAATCTATCTAATTTGGCACTTATGCTGAGGTTTTATGTATTATGCTCTTATTTTCTGCATGGTAATACCCAAATTTTCTACCCAAAGTTTATACAAAATTTTAATTTAGTATTTAAATGTTAAAGTGTTAAATTTAATATCTAATTAAATTTTTTATACTTATACTTATATTACTTTATTAATATAGTTTGTTTTATTAGCAAACGTGAAAAAGATAATATATGATTGAAATTTTATTATGCCCCATAACATCGTCTACTACTGATAAATTACTTATCTCACATCAACAAATGAAACAAATGATATTAATGAGATAAAAAATATAGTAAAAAACTTAATTAGATATTATATTGATCACTTCAAAATTTAGATAAAAAATTTATAAAATTAAAGTACTAACGTTGAAAAATTTTCATATAAACATACATTATATATGCATATTTATTCTTAAGTGATCCTACCGTAACACATTTGGAAATTATATAAGTCTAACACGTGTATATCGTTCCTAAACAAAAAAAAAAAATCAATATACATGTTGGATAAAATTAATTATTAATATACAATTGCTAAATCATATCTAAAAATAAAATAAAAAAATTTACATACAAATCATATATAAATCACGATATTAAATTTGTTTACCGTTCCTATATCATGAGGGAAAAATGCGACAAGAATATCGTGGTTTGCAATCGCGATTTATGAAGGCAAAATATTGAATTTTTTTATTTTATATTATTTTAAGCTCAAATTCTCTATCTATCCTATCGTTCCTTTATTTATTTTTTATAATATTATAAATTAATATGTCGTAGTCAGATATTGAGACAAGAGTGATTAAAGAAGTTAGGTTCTGGAAGAAATTGCTGGCACGCATTACAAGCACATAGTGAACTGGGATTGGCTGATTGACTAGTGATGCAGCTTTTTTCTTGACACGTGGATAATGGGTCAGCGAAAATGGGATTGTGAAGGTCCAAGGGTGCATAGTAATAGAAAAAATGGTTTAAAAAATTAAAACAAAAATGATTTTAAAAAGTGAAAAGAAAAAGATAGAAAACGGAGAAGGCATGTGGCGATGACAGTAGGATTTTTATCCGCACATGTATCGCATGTTATAACCTCGATTATGAGATGCGATATATATACGTATCATATATTTTATAAAATTATATTTATAAATTACGATTTTAATTTATATATTAATAATTATTTTTAATTTAATTTTCTTTAAATAATTACCTTAAACAAAAAGTTATTTCTAAATTTTGCTGATGTCTTTAGATAGGGCAGCTAGAATTATCGGAGAACAGGGATTACAACGAGACAGATGCCACAAAAGTCAGTAGGATGGGTTAGGTTAGGTAGATCGCAACTCTACGACCCGAAGAAACTCCTCCTGTCCTGACTCCCAGTCCTGTCGAGGCTTCCTATAATATAATATCAACATGGTATGATATTTAGCATAAGAGCGTCACGTGATCTTTTTAATCTACATGGACATTCATCATTTCATGCCTCATGTGTCTATGTTGTCTAAGATCCTTAGGTCATGGACATAGAGCACATCCAACATGAACGTGGAGGCGCGTGATTGGCTTGCAGACTAGCTTTCCCGCCAAAGACGGTGATGGTGATTTCCCGCCAAATAGCAATGTCACCCTTTTTCTTTAGTCTGGTTGTGATAAGGACCAAGGAGACGACGAAACGTGGAATGGGGCTAGACATGAGGCATGGGGAACTGTTTAGCCGCGCTGCAGTCTGATGTGTGATTACGCTGGTGCCGATATGCTATCCGTTTCGATTTGATTATTTATCAAAAATAAGTATAGTTAAAAATAAATATTTTTATCTATAAATAAATTATATAAATTAAATACATATAAGATGCAAATAAAATATAAATACATATAAGATATTGATGAGATACATATTACAAACTGGGCAATTACGGTCGAGTTCACGGCTCAAAATTTATAGGCATGTTTGTTTAGTCGCTTTGACTTTATTTTAGTATTAACATGGATACTGAATAGATAACGAACTAATATTGAATCAATACATATAGGATACCATCCTATTATTGATAGAATGGAAAGAGAGAGGAAAAAGAAAAAAAGAAAAGTTTTGGTTACGGACATATTTTCTTTCTGTTCAAACGATTCCCTGAAGAAAATAGAGCCTAGGAAGTAGGAACGACATAATACAAAGCCAGCAAAAGAAAGCTCAGACACAAGTCTATCCAAAGACGCGATGGCGTCTCCCAGTGGCTCAACAAAAATCTTAACAAAATTTGGCCTGCATCAGCAGCGCATCGGTAACCTCTCCATTCGGGAATGGAAAAAGGAAGAAAGGGAAAAAAAAAAAGAAAGATGGAATTATGGAATTGATGAAACATACATCTATCAATTTTATAGAAAAAATTTATATAAATACAAATTATACAAATACCGTTTCAAAATTGTATATTGAACAGGCGTTTTGAAAATTTTCACATGAAATGTCATTTGAATATGCAATTCAGCCAAAAGTCATACAGTACTGAATCATATGTTGAAAAGGCGATTCGCTTATTATGTACGCGAATCATGTCTTTAACAAATACTTCATATTTATTAATGAATCACATCTTCAAGATGAGATTTACGTACAAATTCGAAAATCGCTTATTAAATATGCGATTTTGCGTAAGTATTTTGATAATTAATTTCATATAATTAGTATTTGAGTAATTTTTATTTGAGGGATCAGTAATAATACAATTTCCTCATTGTGAAATTCAATACTTAAATTTCATATGAAAATTTAATTTGATATTTAAATTTTGAATGAGTTAATTTACTACCCAATTAAAATTTCATGATAATTTTTGTTATTTCACTATCACCATTTAATCTATTTTATGCTAGAAGAAGTAGTTTATCAATATTTGAATGAGTTACAAGGCATTAGTAAAGATGCAATAATATGCTACTTTTTTTACATTTGCAAACATAACAAAGGATATTTTGGAGGTTATAAAACAACCACAAAAGTTTTTTTTTTTTTTGTCGAAAATAACTATAAAAAGTTTAATTAAGTATTAAATTGATAATTTTAAAATATGGATACTAAATTGTACTTTTGTGCAAAATTTAAATACTAAATTTTACATTTATCCTTTATATACTAAGACCTGAATTGAAAGAAGTTTAGGAGAATTTAAATCCATGAACCTTATTATATAAAAGAGCCCATGGGAATTGAAGAAAATTCATAGGAACCGATTATAAATGTCATTTTTTAGTGAAATATTATTTACGAAGCTCAATTTAGCAATTACAAGCTTTCTGGTTTTTTAAACCACAGTTTCCCAATGATTTCATTTCCTTTGCTATCCAAAAACATTTTTTTCCCATCCCATTTCCTTTTCTCTCTAATTCATTCATTCATTAAAAATAAATGTAAAGGTTTAGGTAAAATCCATTTGGTTCCAAAAAGAAAAGAAAAAATAATTATCATTTAGAGCATCATGAAACTTAGATCAGTTAGCAAATAAGAATATATTTCCAAGATTACATTAGTGAAGTCTCAATCTTTTAGAATCTAGAGCCCTAACATTTTGCAAATGGTGGCTGGGTGCAGTCTAATTGTTTTCAAAAAGCTTAGGATTTGAGTTATAATTGGTTACAAGCTATGCCTTCTAATAAAGTAAAAGTTGATTAGACTTTAAATTTACCTATTATTAACAGTACATTCCACTAAGAGTGCCGCTTAATATAAGCCGCCCCATTTTCCTGCCGACACAAGCAGCAATGCTTGAAACTACGAGGCCCACCCGAATTCAGCTTCATCTATTCGTTGATGGATGAAGATCCACCTGTGTCTGAGATTGGTCTCTTAAGTCTGGAATTTGGAAAAAGATTGGAAGCGTAAAACCCCCTAACTGCCGTTGAGGCATTTTGGGTTAATCTTAGATTAAAAAGGGTTTGGCTTCGGATTTGTCCTTTTTGAAGCTTTTGGGCCTTAACCTTTTAAAAGATTGACGTTCTTTAAAAGAGAGTGGCGGCAAATTATATATATATATATATATATATATATAAGTAAAATAACATTTTACCAAAGTGTACTTGCCTTATGAGGCCAAATTATTCAGATTGAGATCTCAATATCATATATAAACTTTGTATTTATATTCATTTCCAATTTTGTTATTCGTTTCCACTTAAAAACAATTGATAATAACAAAAACTTAAAAAAAATTCATTTGTTGTTTGATGATGATGATGATGGTAAGAAGAAGAAGAAGAAGAAGAAGAAGTTGATTATATTTTTTATTGGCCAAGCAGATGGAACACCTCGGAATGTATTTCTACTCATACTAGTCCTCCTTGTAAACTAATATGTTATAAAGCTATAGATGGGCTTGAAACTACATATGCTATTATTTATTTATTTGAGCTTGACTCGTGTGCTAATTACAGGGCCTAACGACTCCAATTCATTTGTTGATATGATCAAAAGGGTTTTAGCATGGTGAGCATGGAATAAGACATGTTAGACTAACTCTAACTTGTCTATCATCTAACATTTCTTAGTATGGCTCATGCACTAAAAAAGATTCATATTGATCATCGGCTATCAACGTGATCTAACGGATGACATTGATGACCAAGCTTTATAAATAACTCCTCATTCCAATAACAATAATTTAGATAGAAACATTGTGTTAAATTTCTATCTCAAGAGAATAGAGATCAAACACTTGTTCATTTCTACTAGTGGGGTTTAATACTGAATAGCTTCTCCACCTGTTACAAGTGCACTTGAAATGATTAATATTGTCTACTCTTCCTCCTTATTCCATCTCTTTCTTGATCATTTTTGACTTGTTATCAAGTATCACTACTTGCAAGCCACATGAAGTGTGATACTCACACAATATACACGTGACTACTTCACTTGAATCCAAACATCTACAAAAGCGTATCAAGTTAGGAAACATTAAAGTAAATGAACACAAAACTAATATGCATTTACTTTCCTGGTTGAAATTTAGTGTGAAGTATAGTCTTTTAATTGAATAGGTACTTGATTGTATTTTTTAAGTTTTTATTTCTTTAGTGATATACGAATTGTATTTTTACAGAACTAAATGTTAATTTTAATAGTTTAAAAAATATTACTGTAATTTACCAATACCTTATGAATTGAATCGTGAATCAAATCGGACCCATACTAAATTAAGCTAAGGTTTTCGTTTTTTTTTAAATGGTTCGATTTTGTTTGGTAAAGAGTAAGCAATTTCTAGACCATAAAAAAAAATAAACATATATATATTTTTTCAATTACTTTTTTAAATATGTATTTCTATATGTATCCTTAGAATGAAATTAGACAAGCAATGTTATGTGTCTGATTGTTGTGTGTGTCCACAAATAATTTAATTTTTAGGTTTTAACCTTTTCTTCACGTTTTGGGCTAAAAAGAAAAACATTTATGTCACATTTAGTATGCAAGAAATGGAATGAACCCAGAATTGAAACATAATTCCAAGTTCCATTCTCATCCTTATATTTGGATGCATTTTAAAAGCCAAAATCGCAAATCTCGCCTCTCAGGAATCGATAATTTGGTTTTAAGTAGGAATTTGATTTCACCATTTAGAAGGTAGATTCATGATTCTATTCTATACTCATAGTGATTATTCTTACAATTTCATCTTTGTACTCCCATACATTTATTTTTCATATTTATTATTGAAAATATTTTTGAAAAATACCATGTCAGTTACATTTTATTTCATGATATATGAAACAAATTAATGGATTTATCATATTACCTCCCATTCCATTATATTTCACTCCATTTCAAATGATTCATGCGAACCAAATGTGACACTAGTATCTTGAACATTCTTTTTTTTTTTTTCCCTTATTGGTTAGTCCACTTCCATTATTAAATTATTTATAGATTGATGTACTTGATCATATGTTGGTTATAGGTACAACAAATTGAAGTTTGCACCTTATATTGGAATAGCATATTATAATTTTATCGAATCCATTATATTATTATAATTTAGGATAATTCAAGAGAATAAAACTTGTATACATTTATATTATATGATAAATGAAATCTTTACTCGCTATCAACTTTACATATTTCTTTGATAAATAATTAATTTCAAATATCATTATTTGCATTTGTATTAGTGATAAGAAATATACAATAAATATTTTTTCGATAAAATGTATTTTCATTTTAAGTATTAAAAAGGGGTTCAAGTTATAAATGGAAGCGCACCCAACCATTTTTCTCTTTTTAATGAAAAAGTTACGATTTAAAACGGGCGAATCACGTGTCTATTGTTACTTAAAAAAATTACATAAATACAAATTGCACAAAAATAAATACTAAATTACCATCGTTATATCGCATTTTGAGAAAGAGATACACTATTTTACATGTGTATCGCATCTTAGTGATATACTCGATCGAAAGTTTAAGCCGGGTTGTATTGCATGTTAGTCATGCAATAAACATATATTGCATTACCAACATGCGATACATGTTTAAATATAGCTTTGTATGTGTATCAATTTTATAGTATTGTATGTTGGACATACGACACACATATAAATTCTAGATCACACTCTAAGGTGCGATATAGAAACAATATTCTTATATATATATTTTACAATTTAATTTTATAAATTTTTTAAAAAAGTATATTATAAATGTAATGTTCTCCAATTTAAACGGTATGGTTACCAACCTTTTCAATTTAATGGGCCCAATCAATTATTTAATTTTTTTTTTTTAAGAATAATCTTTATGTCTTTCTAAACACTGATGCAACGACCCTTTTCACAGGATCATATTGAGAAGACCCAAACCATCCAGAAGTGGGGCATCCCGTCTCCATCTTTGTACTTGGCTCAAAGAATTTAGAAGAAAAATTAGAAATCAGATTAAATAACAGTTCAATCATTCTACGGTATTATGTAACAAAATCGTATGTGTAATTTTGTTGATAGCTAAATTAGCTCTGACAGAATATTGGGATAAGTCCAATAATAGTTTAGGCTTAGACGTTTATATTAGTATTGGGCCTTAATCCATATCCCCCAATAATTATTGTAGATTTAGCTTCAGATAAAGCCCATTATCTGCTGATACGTACACGACCGAGCCATCACCGAGAATCTGCTGACACATATTTACCGAATAAATGTGGAATATTTTTTGCCGAAATTCAACTTGGCATATGAGCCATCATTTAATACTCGATTAAATTTTTTATAATTAATTTTATTGTCTCAATACTGTTTATCTTGTTTGTTAATATGAAAAAAATAATTTATTTTTAAACTTTTACTATTTTTTTTAACATTAATTAGCACTAATAAGTTACTTTTTCACTATAGGATGGAAATACAGCAAATAGTATTTCTCAAATCCACATTTATTAGTAAAATCCTTACTATCCTACAAGAGAACAACAACTAAGCAAAATAGCAGTCACCTTATCTGTCCTAAAAAGCCTTCTTCATCCTCTTATCTCTTATCTCGGTGGCCACCATTGAAATATAATCAAATATATTTATTCTTTATTCAATATAAACTTTATCATTTTCTTATTTAATATTTATTAATTAAGATCATTTATAAATACTGAAAAAAAAAATGTATTAAAGGAAAAATATGATCTTCCCACTCAATCGACTCAGTGGAGGTGGTTGATTGCTCTATATGGAGCAATCCGTCTCTTGTTCACAAAAAAAGATTCAATAAACTAATGTATCATATATTTCGGGAAGTAGTGGATATATATTAATATTTTTTTAACAAAAAATAATAATAGTATATAGGAAGAGTGAGTGAGGACATGGTGAGCATGATATGAAGTGTTACTAAATCTTATATTCAAAACTTATCCTATACTCTGTAAAACTTATAAGATAAAAGGTATTCCATTAAATTTGTAATTTTTTTCTTTTTTCAAATTTGTATATTATAGTATTATATCATTAGAAAAATCCACTTTTACACTTTTTATTTAATTTCAATATTACCAATTGGTAAATATAGCCATTGGCTGCAGTTTTTCTTTTTCTTTTTTTAAGAGAATAAGAAAGGACCATAATTATCAATTACCAATGCCAACACTAATTTCTCTTGCATATCAATGGAAGAATTTCGATGTATCTTCTTCTACTCATAGTCTCATACTTTTTGTTCTACTCATAACCTCATACTATCCTTGCTTTGATTTATATTAATAATAAATTATTTATGTATACGACAATATTAGAAAATTTTGGGTCTTTAAATCTCATGGACATGGAATGATAGCATTAGAATTAAAAAATATAAAAGTAGTTTTTATGAGGTAAATACCAACATTGTATCCACATAAGAAGATATTTTTTCTAAGAGAAAGAAAATGGAAAAATAACAAAAACTGTACAAGAATAAATATATTTACCAAAAATTCATTAAAAGATTTGTATTTTAATTTCATTATCTATGGATAATACACAAAATATTTTTTTCAGGTTAAGTCATTAAAAGTAATTAAAGGAATGTAGCATGATTAAAATCGAAGTAGTAAAAACAACAAAAAAGTATCACTTCCTTAAATAATATCTATGTTAACAAAAATATTAATAGAAATAAATAATTGTATCCATTGTAAATAACTTAATATTATTTTATCTACTTTTTATATGATGGATATAGGGTACCCAAGTTCCTATACCCTATGTTTACTAGAGTATAGATTCTAGGTGGGTACATGGTATGAAAAGGCTATACATCACACCTTACCTCATAGGAGTAGTATTTGAAAATTTTATACCAAGAACCTATCTATTGACTCTTAATATTCACTCGAAATCAACCTAGTTGAGTAGGGTTTGGATGAGTACCCGGTATGATAGGGTTACTGCTCATCCCTTTAAATACTTATTGGTATTTATACACTACTAACCAATTGAAATGGTGCGTTAATACCATCGAAACTTCATACCTCTTTCTCTTAAGCAATCTCTTTTAGTTTTTTTTTTTTTTTTATTTCTATCTACATTTTATTTAAAATTTTATTTTAGAGCTTATTTTTCATCAACTTTCTATTTATCTTATCTATTATTATTCAGTGAATCATATTTATTGGTAAAAAGAATACTTACTTTTTTTTTTACAAAAAAAAACCTTACTTTATCTGATCCTTTTTTTTGTCTTTATCTTATGGATAGTTGCTATCTCTCTTTCACTCTCCCCATCATCTATGCTACTCCACTTTCTCTTTCTTTACATGCTCTATAACAAAAATCATCTCTTTCTCTATACACAAAACTTTAACCTTTCTTTTTCTTTTATCTCCTCCCATACCTAGTGCGATTGCCTCTAGTCCATTGTAATTATAATTAGTAATTTGTTTGTTCAATTCCTATCTTCTTGCATTATAGTATTAAACCTTCCATAGAATTGACTATATCAAATTTTAATTACCAAGAATCTTTACATTTCCCAATTCAAGATTAAAGATTTTTTTTTCATTGAACTAAATAGCTTCAAAGGTTTAATTTTGTTGGCGTAGTTGGATCTATGGCTTTAAAAAAAAATGAAATGAAATTGTGAACCAAGAATAATCCTAGGGTTTTTGCTCTTTATTTCTTAAAAAATTTTGGGTTCTTGTTACTTCTGAAAATCATGAATAAAATTACGGAATTATCAACAAGGCCGACTTTAGCTTTTCATATTGAATCCTATTTTGTTTATAATAGAATTAATTTGCTAAATGATTAATTATAATACAATGGATCCTAGAAAGATCATTCTTGAAGATTTCGAAATTTATTTGTTGTCAGTATCTTGATTTATTCTCCTTTCATCATGAAAAGCAAAAGCACCCTTTCTAAAGCAATTTATGAGAAGGTGTCATTATTGCATTTACAGGATTGTGTATATGTTTTAGTGGCGCTGCCAATTTGTGTTATTATGTCGTATCTTGTATATTTGTCTCAACGGGTTAGTGTTTGAAAAACTCAACTTGTGACCCAATCCAATTATTAATCGTATATGAAAATCTAAACCCGTAATCTGACCCATTTACACAATGCCTTATGTCTCGTGTTGATCCATTTATTAATTGATAAGGCATATAAAAATATATAGATTTTTCCAAAATACAAATATTTTATATTATCTTAGAAAGTTATTTTAATATAATAGTTATTATTCTAGGTTGATCTTGTTATATATAATTGCTAACATATACACATACAACATATTTAATTTACATAATAAATGAATTATAACATACAAGCAATTGACGCACCCACGATGCATGTGTAAATAAATCAACTCAACATATGTACATTAAATAGGTATATTATTTGCTAGGTTGGAATAGGACAACCTTAATTAGTCTTAGATATTAGGAGACCAATTACAAATTATGATGTTGTCAACCCTAATCTCAACATGATTGATCCAGACATGCCAGCATTGGAAGACGTCAACCTTAATGTTAACACCAATCCTGCTATCGATGCGTAAGGCGTCATTTTTTGACAATGCATCAATAATGCATGCCATACAGGAAAGCAATGAACAGATGACATGGCCTATACAAGAAAACACTCGGGCCTTAAACCAGCTCTTGATTGCACTCACTTATCTCATACCAGGGATGATTGCTAATGCTACTGCATTCCAAGGTACAATATTGTCAAGCCCCACCCCAGCTGCGCAATGAGATGCCTCCTCTTTATTTCATCTTGCTACTGCTCCTACCATTTAGGCGAATATGCCTCAAAGGGTGAATGTGTAAACCACATCATCACAAGTTGCAACTGAGTAGCACCAAGCATCTAAAGCAAACAATGCAAGATCCCATCTTGGGAGGTCATGATCCTCACATGTATACTATCGTACCGATCTAAGTGAGACTGCTCATTCACCTAATCTTAATTTTCCTCAAGCACCAACTCCTTTAATTGCACCGGTCGCACCAGCTACACCGGTTGTATCAGTTGTACTTGTTGCATCAATTGCACTAGCTACACTAACCACAACAATTACACTAACTGCTCCATCAATGTCTATGCCAAGGGAATCAATTATATCAAAGGAAAACTTGGACATTTATTTGAAGGAGATTCAGGTTAAGTCCCTTGCGAAAGTACTAGACTTAAAGCTTCCATACCGCCATTGCATTGCTATGAAACATTACCCAAGGACTATGTCAGTCCTAAATTCATGCTATTTGATGGCAAGAAAGGTGGCACTAAAGAACACCAATTGAAATTCATTGAGACATTAAAATTCTACAGTTTTAATGATGATTCAAAGCTAAAAGAATTTTCTAAGTCGGTGACTAAAAAGGCATACACCTAGTATGTCAATCTTCCCTTAGGGTTAGTTAACTCACGGGGGACCATGTGCAAGTTTTTCCTAGAGAAGTTCTTCTCTACTTAAGAGCGAGTCACCATCACTAATATGGGAAGAATAGGCAAAAGCTGAAGGAATACCTTATGGACTACATCGAGCATTTTAAACAACACTCTTTGGATATTCAAGATGTTTGTGATGAGAAAGAACTAGTGAAGATTTGTATCCAAAGGATGTTCTCTAAATACATCATCTACTTTGAGAATCTTAATATGTGCTCCTTTGCTGCTTTTGTTGAGAATGCACGGAGAACCAATAACTCTGTATCAAGACAACGTGGAGAAGGTAGAAGATTTGGAAAGAGACCATCAATTGTTAACTCAATTCAAGGAGAAAATTTCAGAGAAAGGAAGAATATAAGGAACGATAAGCTAAGGAGCACTGCACTAGTGCTATCATTTCCTTGCCTCATGGGAAAGGTTCATGATGTACTAGACTAATGATTGAGAGACGGAAACATTAAGCTCCGAAGGGTCGAGCACCTTTTTAATGCAATTGAGAAAAATGATCCTAAGTTCTGTAGATACCATAAAACTGTAGGTCATCCCACTAAGGAGTATTGGATACTCAAGAAGATATTTAATGACCGAGTCAACAATGGAGAGCTCGTCATTGAAGGTAATTGCGTATGCAATAACCCACTACCCATACATAATGCTCGGTAGGGTACAATAAATGTTGTCAGTCATGACCTGAGGATTGAAGAGGAAAAAAGTGCAATGGACCGAGGCACAAGTAGAGAAAAAAATGTCAGTTGATAATGACCAAGGTGCATGCTCGACAGTGGATGCTACCCAACAGTGGATGCCACCTTAATGAAAACTGCTGACTTCAGGAAGTTCTTTGACTCACTAGGCTTCAATGAAGAGGCATTTGCACTCAGCCAGATCTCTGAAAGACAATACAGAGAGTGTGGCGTAGTGTAACCCATAAAAAGAATGGCACATGCACATGAGAACACGATACTATTTACAGAAGCAGACATATGCATGGGAAATCTCAACAATAATCATCCACTGTATGTTGAAAGCACACTCAACAGACATCACATCAAGAGGACATTCATAGACAATGGCGCCTCCATAAATATCATGCCAATGTCTACATTCAACGCTGTGAAAATAGACATGAGACAACTGGTAAAGTAATCCATTGCTATTAACAGTTTCATCGACTTGATCATAAAGACTATAGGATATGTCAATGTTGATTTCAAAGTCGGTCCAATCCAAAACTTCATAAGCTTCCATGCGACTGATGCACCTGTATCCTACCACTTACTTATTGGAAGGAAGTAACTGCACGATCACAACCTTATACCTTCAACACTGCACTAGTGTATGAAGGGTTACTAGAAAGGGAGAGATGTATTCATTCTTGTTGCAAATAGTCCCTTTGAACATAAGAATTCATACCCTGTTGAAGCTAGCTTCTTTGATGAGTATACTGAGGAAGGAGAGACAATTATCATGAAACGTTCCGACATACCACTACCTACCTGGGAGGATATCGAAGAGAAGTAATAGAAAAGGAGGAAACGTGGCTGTCATGGGGGTAGGAAGAAGAAGAAGCAAGTTAACGAAGTTGAAAGTTATGTTAGGTCTGACGGGAAAAGGTTATATTATTTAGAACAAGGCTACAGGATCTAAAGAAGCCTTCATGTCATCTTTAATACAATAAGAAGCTTCATATGCAATTGTAGTTGATGTATTTTCATCATGGTTTGAATAAAATTATGGTTTGCATTCTTAAAGCCTTTTCAGCACAATTACCCTCCTTCTCTTCTTCTTGTTACATTATCAATTTCTTTTATTGCTGTAAAGTTAGAGATTCGTCTCCTTAACACACAAAGATATTTCATATGACAAAAATAAAGTATTAGCTATATATGTTGTTGCCACTTAGTAAGAGCAGAGTCTCATAGGTGCACAATGACATGATTGCAACATGCTGATTGGTAAAAGCATCTTCTCCCAAGTGCATGATAATATGATGTCACATCTAACATATTGTAAATGTTTTAGAAACATGCAATAAGTGGTTAAGTATTGGGAAATACCCTCTTAACCAACTAAACTCAGTTATTGGGTTGGCAAGCCTATAAGGCACGAAATACTATTACTGCTTAAAGCACAATCTATCTATTACGCTAGTGATAATAATATTATTGCTAGCAAGTGAGAGCACTGCTTCGATCATGAGAATCATACATTTTCACTCAATGAATCGTTACTGCTATGTGAAGGCATTACTTCTTAAGCATAAGCGCATACTACTAATAGCCCGAGTGGCATTTTGATATGCACAGATGTGAGCAATCAGGTAAGTAAATGGCAACACAGACAAATGAATTTGAAAAGTCAAGAAAAAGCAATCTATTCATCTCAAAATAAGATGTGCCATCATATCGTTCAACAAAAAAAAAAAAATGGAAACAAGATAGCAATGGTGATTCTAAATTAAGGTTGGAAACTTAAGCCCACAATGCAATCAAGGTCTTCATATTCTAATGCAGTCTTCATTTTAGCCTCTACTACTGTAATCTCCTTTTGGAGATCCTATAACTTCTCCATTAATTTGTCATGATATCCCTTGGTATCCCAAAAATTTAACAGCTTATTGAACTTACCTACAATAGGCTACAAGCTATTAACTTTGAACTGCAGCATGCGAGCCCCCTCAACACATTTCATAAGTTGCTTTAAGTTTTCCATTGATAAAGAACTTCAACGTCTGTCTATCAGTAGCATGGCTTCACCAATCATCTTCACCATTACAATGGCTACCTCTATCCTCAACATAGGAAAGCTGGCCTATAATTCCCTATCCATGGTGTTAAAACTCTCTGATGGTGCTATTAAATGAGACAACATAGTAAAGCCATGAAATAAAGTCATATCCTCAAATGCAACATAGTCCTCTGAAGTTGCTACCATGACTTCACAAGACATGCTAGTAATTAGGGGAGGATAGAGCTCAACAAGTGCATTGACATCAAGTGTCCTCTTGCTTTCTTCATCGGGAGTATGCTCATCATCTTCATAGTTAACCTTTTCAGTGTTGCTAGCATTACTTTCATCGTCCACAAGGGTTTGGAGATGGCTCATAATCAATCTTATATAAGCCAAAACCTTCATCATCTATCCTAGCATGGTTGTAGCAACACCACTAGAGTGATGTGAACTTGGAAGAGAATCTGTCTTAACCTAAAAAAAAAAAAAGCAGAATAAAGTGTTAGATGTTAACAAAAAGTAGCAATGATAAATGTCCCAAGACCCTATATAATTGCACCTTATTGATAATATTTTATATGATATTTCATTGATTTACTAAAAAAAAAGATATTTATTGAATGAATTGTTAATTTCAGGGATAAATGAGGAAAATTAAGCTTTTTAGAGGATTGATAACAAAACAAGTGAAGATTTGATGAAGTTTTGAAACTATCACTGCAATATCAAGAGTATACTAGAGGAGTAAACAATCAGTGTATAATTTTTGAAGCAGTAACAAGAAAAATGTTGAGTTCTAAGAGTACCTAACCGATATCATGGGTCAGTATGACAAGTAGTGCATGAATGTTCAATTAGAGAGCTTTCAAGGGAGAACTACTGAGCAAACATCCGAGGATTCACAACAATTGTTTTGGAGGGCTTTATTAATCATGTTATCTTTAAACTCTTCTAGAATTTCTGTTTTCATTGTTTATCCTGTGGAAGAGTAGATTTGCCTAGGTTTTGTGAAACCCTAACCCATGTTCTGAATCATTGTTAATTAATGAAAAGTTTATGTCTTGAATTTATTCATGTGGTTTTACATGCTTTTGTGATAATTTCTGATTAAGATTATTAAATGTCTGATTCTTCTTGGTTAGAGAGAAATTTCGCCTAGTCGAATGGATCATCCATTAATGAAGAATTTGCATGTTTCACCTAGATATAAGGAGACTTCGAATTTCTGCAATAAATATTCAATCTTTAATTAAGGCTTATGAGTTTCATGCAATTTTGCATTGGTGTTAGTGAAGGAAGACATTCCCACCATCTCATGTAACATTAGGAACCAATTAACTTGAAGAGACTGATTGGTTTAATTAAAAAACCTTGCAGTACAAGACTTAACTAATCATCAATTAATCATATCATAAGTAGTAAGGGTTAGAGTGGATCAAAGCTAGGGGCATTGTTGTGAATTGATTTTTAAAACCAAGAAAAGGACTCATATTATTAATTAGGGTAAGCTACTTATTAGTTTAATTAGTAATTTAAAATCAATATAATCATCTTAATAATTTTAGCTAGATAGTGGTAAAAGGGAAATACTAGTCCTTGCCCATAGATCCTTAGGACAACATCCGAGTTAATTTCTACATTACACGATAGGTGCGCTACCTTGTATGGATCTAGGATTAACAGTATTATAAATTTTAAAGCTGGGTGATCATACACACATCAAGCAATAACAAGTTATATGAAAGAAAAGAACCATTATCACCTCAACGAGTGTACGCTTTGCCTATCTAGAATCCATTAGCTCACGTGGTGGATGATTACTCTTTGATCATGAGGAAGGCATCACATGCTTCACATCAATAAAAGGTTCTAATTTGTCCAACACAAACTCTTCAGCTACTTGAATATTACCAATCCACCTGTGGTACTTGTTCCTTGGCAATTTGAGATAGAACTCATGGCAATATATGAGCGTAGCTTTTAATGTATAACCTGTAGATGCAAAGGCATAGTCACAGAAGACAGTTATACAATTTGGCCAGTATGTCAGCCAACCAACAGCGACAACTTCACGATGCTCTACATAAGAAAAGAATGGCTATCACACTATGGGATGGATATTCTTGAGGTCACTTGGTGAGACTAACTGGTAGCAAGAATCGAAGGTTCGTGCAATGTTGAGAAGACATGACACTCCTTGATCAAAGCTAAACTGGCATGCCACTCTGTATGGAGAATATGCCATGACTCTTTACTCAAGGAAGTGCCCATTCAAATCTCCATTGTCAAGCAAAGATAGCAAGTCCCCTAGAATGCACCAAAGCATGAACCTGGCTTGACTTTCATCTAACCTTTTACAGTTTTCAACTAAGATAACCTTATCTTCGAAACTTAGATGATAAAGCCCATTACTATCTTGATAACCTTTAAGAGGCTTTACAAAAGGGAAAAATTTGAACTCCTTTTCAATGTTGATGATTTAAAGAAGTGGCCACTTGACCGGTACTCCGATCTACATCCATCCCTGAGGAGGGGCAAGATTCGAATCCCTATTAATAATTAGTGGTGGAAGGTGGTTCTAAAATCGCTCACATTAGAACAATTGCAAGAAAATTAAGTCTACATGTGACACGTTCACATGTCGACCCTTAGAACGAGCAACAATTGGGTGTTATAGATCAAGGCATTGACATAGAGACCCTGGTACAAGAGAGCTAGTGTAAAGTATTGACCTTACATGATGCGTGTAGCCAAAGCAAAAAGTTGAGGACTTACACCTCCTTCTGACTCACTAGGGAAAACGAACAATGACAACCAAAATGCAATAAAAGCTGCAAGTTTGTTTTTGTACATCAAAGAACCAAAAGAGAAATGTGTTAGTCAACTAAAGGATAACAACATAAACATACATGAAAGGACTTACTCTTTTCCATGAGCTGGTTCCACTATTTTGAAACGTGTTTTTTCTTTGCTCTTCAAAGAAGTGTGTCATTTAGGTAGATAAACATGGTTTCCTCTTATTATCATGGGCAATCTTCAGGGCAGCCAATAAAGATGCTTTGAGGTCATGCTCTTCATGTGAAGTCACGGTAGCAGCAGCATTAGTTAGCCTAAAACAGTGCAGGTTTAAAAGTATGACCTCATCTTCAAGAGTTAGTGATATCTCCCCTCATGTAGTGATAAATATATGAGTTCGGGTGCTTTGGTAAGAGATGATGGCACGCCATACTTCCATCTTGCTTGTGTTGACAAGCCATAAGCGGGTAAAGGTGATGAGGGCGCTATAAACTTTAGCCTATTTCGGAAGGCTCACATATTGCAATTGGTTAGTGATGTAGTCTACCTAATTGCTCCATCCAGGTGGTGGCTCCTTGAGGAATGCAAAGTGTGTATTGGAAAGAGGTAAGTCCCTCCATTTGATCTTAAAACGTAGCGCTAAGTCCCTTCTATTGGTGCTCATGAAATCGGCACGCAGCTTGAGCTCTATTAATCGGAAGTCAGAGGTCAAAAGTTACCATCAATTGGGAAAGGGGGGGGGGGAAAGGGGGGGGGGAAGGGGGGCGTGGGGTTGCACATAACCTAGGGCGAGAGACTTTGTCCCATAATGTATCTCGAAAACAGTATTGTCTACCCATTGGTGTTGCAGAAGCTGGATTCATGGCGATTGCCATCTTGGCGTATTAATATGTCTCTCTGATGATAACTTCAGCACTTGGTGTTTGCCTACCTTTGGTCTCCTTCTGCTTGAAATCTTTGGCCTTTTGAACTAACCATGCTTCATCTCCTTTCTCCTGATGGTCTATGCATCTCGATTTGATCACCTTTAGCAACTTAAGCGGTGATAGCCTGGCTACCATTCATCTCCTTTGTCTTGATAGCTCCTGCACTTTGAAATTGATTATTCTCTTGCCTCCTTTGCCATCTATATATGATGCTACCTCGCTGCTTTAGTGAGTGACCAAGATTGGTTAGAGGTAGTCTTTATTATGTAACAACAACTGTTACAACATAAAATAATAATAATCAATGAAGTTAAAGCATATATTGTAAACATCAAATGTATATATGTATGTGATGTGGACATGATGAGTATGTGAGAAGAAATATTAATTACTATATCAAGAGTGATATACTTTTGATGAATATAGGTGAAGATTTAAGTTGCATGATGAATATAAGAATTAGCATACGTACCTAAGGAAAAGATGAAAAGGGAAGATAACACTAAAGAGGTTGTTGTTTTTCACGATTATGGAACATCTTTGCAATTCTACAATTAAAAAAAAAAGTAACAAAAAGAAAAGTTCATTGAAGAAGATGAATGATGAATCACACCTTTGTTTTATGTTTGAGGCTACTTGATAAAAGTAAGAAGAAAAGACAAGTGGATGTACATATAAATAGCTACCATGATGAACCAAAGAGATAGATATCGAAAGGTTTGAAAGCTAAGATTGAAGTGATTTTCTCGATATGATGATAATATATTGGGAAGACTATCCAATACAGAGAAGATATGCATTAAGATGTCGTGAAGTACTTCTTCATTATTGAAGATTTAATAAGATAATGCGAAGATTTGACAAGATAATGTGGAGACTTGACAAGATAATTGAAGATTTAACAAGATATTGTAAAGATTTGACACAACATTTGAAGATTTAACAAGATATCATGAAGATTTTTTTATTGTTGAAAAAAAATCTAATTGCAAAATGGAAAAGAAAAATCTATCTGGTAAGTATGATTGATACAATCATTGCAAATTTACGATGCATATATTTGACTAGGCACTTATGAAAGAAATCATCAAATCATTTACACACGTGAAAGAAATTGAGGACCTGATATAAATATCAGAAGGCTCCATGGAGGCAATATCATTCATGTAAATACAAGGCGACATGCACATCTGAAGTGGTGCAGCAAGTTCAAGCATTACGATATCACTATATGCAATAAATTAGGTTGCAGCAATGGCGATTGAATTTTACTCAATGGTTTATCAACGAAAAAATGAAGTTTTTAACTCTATAAGAGCACTTAGCAGCATCATGCACTGATTATTGATTAAGCAATGCCCAAAATACTTAAACTTCGTTCGAAGAACTTTGGTTAAGGGAAAAAATGTAGATGGACTTCAAAATATAAATATTATATTTTTATTTATTTAGGCTTGAATCGTAGGCTGAGTAATAGGGCCCAGTGAGTCCAGTTCAATTATATTGGGATGACTTGGCATATTTGGCTTTGTGAGCTCGGAATAGGGATCGATGGACCGATCTACCGCATCCAACATTTCTTAGATAGGCTCATACACACAGGAGATTACTATTGGCCTTAACTCAAAAGGAACTCATTCAAGATAACCATGAGTTGAGCTTGCTTCTCATCTATCAATCACTGAGATGATCTGATAATTATCGTTCATGCCAAGTGTCTATAAATACTCAGTCACTTTTTCTCATTTGTGGGCTTTTGGAGAGAGAAGACAAACAACATTCCATAGAAGAGACTATTCAGAAAGATCAAACAAGGCAAATCAAGTACTACTAGCTTAATTGCTCAAGAATTATAAGATTGATGCACGAGGTCTGCTCAAGCTTCCCTACTTATCATTTGTGCATTTGAGACACTGAGACCACCTATTTCTCCTCCCGTCATACTTTCCAAGCCTGTCATCAAGTGTCATCTCCTCAACAGAACTCTGAAGTCACATGTCAGGCGTGAGATCCATGCAATGCGTGTGTGATCACTTCAGGAAGAATCCTGCATTTATATATACCCATATGGTATATGTCATACGTAATTTATAGTTTATATATACTCTTTAGGTTATATATTTATTTATAATCTTTACAAATTATAAATGTTATATATAAATTATATAGTTTAACGTAGATATATAATCCATATATTATGTTATATATGATCTATTTTTTAATACACATAACATATTCATTTCATATAACAAATAAACCATAACATATATACACTTACATATAAATTGCATACTTATAACATATAGATCTTATATGCATATAGATAAGTGCACACACATGCACATGCACACATGTATTATAATGTTTGTTATATATATGTTATGTCACATATATATGATATATTTAAGCAAAATATATTATATTTATGTAATTGATTCTTCATATTTACTCTATAAGTTACATGTATGTATTATATACAATCTGCTCACTTTATAAATGTTATATGTGCAAACTCTATTTTAATATAGATATTTATATAATATGTTATATTCATAAGATTGATATAAGGTATAAATCATGTTTTTAACATATAAATTTTATTATATGTATGAGTTATATCTATAACATGTAATTGTTATAGTATTTGATTTACATACTATATAATATATGTTGTATATGTAGAAAATAAATCAACTGTATATTAATATATTAAATTATTATTTTATTTATTAAATAGATCTCTATTTTATATATAATATAAGTACGTTGTATGTATAATTATAATATGTTATACCCATATATAATCCGTTTCTTGTATAGATAGTGTTGTCAATTTATAATTAGTTAAAATAAATAATATTATATTTTAATAAATAAAGCATACAAAATAATAATAATAATAATAATCATAATAATAATAATAATAATAATAATAATAATAATAATAATAATAATAATATATTTTATGGTTTGTAGGTTTGGAAACGTGTTTGGGTCCTAAAGCAAAGCCCGTGAATATTTAAATTTGTGTCGTTTTTGAATTTGACCCGTTTATTATTTGTGTTGATTTTTACTTATCAAACTCTTTTATAATCATGTCGTATTGTGTCCGATTTTAAGGGTCGGGTCCTGAATTACCAGCTCTAGGTTTTAGATTTGTTTGATCCCAGCGTATCTTTTATTTTTGTTTGGCTTTTAGTTTTTGGTCGCCCCTTTTATATTCGAGGCATGTTTTAACTAACATTAATGTTTATTTGCCATTTGTTTACATTACTATCTTTATGCGCAGCTATTTCATTTTTCCATTTAAGCATCCATTGTTTATTTGACTATTTGTTTGTGAAAACCTATGATATTGAATTTTTTAATTTCTTTTTTATTGTTTTGGGGGCATTTTAATATACATTTCATAAGCAAAATATGGAATAACAGTGTTTGGATTGACTGTTTGAGCTTCTTATCATCGTTAACCATAGGTTATTTAGATCTACTTAAACTGAGGTTTCTTGGCGCGGCTTTTCAGGTGAAGTATCATGCTCGGAGTTTCTTCCTGGACAAAGCCCAGAGAGGGACCCATGTGTCCAACTTTCCTCTTAATATTTTATATGTTTAAAATGTTTTTCACTCCAAATTTGCAAACACAAATTGCAAAGCAAGAGCACGTCAATGGTAAACATAAAAACAATCACCGTACTAAAAAAATTTAATTCTTTTCTTTGACAACAAATTAAATATTAACAATATATATGTGTGTAATATTTGTATTACAAATTCATTTAATATTTTTTATTTACATTAAAATTAAGTTGGAATGACATTAAGATATCGGGAAAGTAATTATAACGTAGGACCTACAAAAACATAAAAAATGTTAAGGAATCTCTTAATGATCTTTAAGAATAAAATGAAAAGGTTTTTAAGATGGAGAGTTTCATAAAATGGTGACTTATGTGGTAAAAACCTTATGAAGCTCCTTAGCATTAAAGTTGGCTTTAGAAAGTTACTTAGAATGTCATATTGAGCAACTCTCTTTATTGGTGATTTGAGTTGCTTAGCAAGGGTTTTGATGTTGAACAATTTCAATAAAAATGATCTTAGATTAGAGGTTGGCAGGTAACCCTATTGTACAGGATACCCGTCTTGATCCTACATGATCGAGTATGGTTTGTATGAGTATTAAGGGTCATATGATAGGGTACAAATTCAATTTTTTAGAACTTGCTCTCACGTGATAGGATACAAGTATGAGATATTCAAACCTTGTACCCACTTTGAAATCTATATTATGTCGTAGAAAATATAGATTCTAGAGTATAATATATCTACCTTTTTTTTTTTTGGTCGATATATATCTACATTATTAAATATTATATGATAATATTAATATAAAATAAATAATAATATATCACTTTTTTTGCAACAACATATATTCAAGATTATTATTTATAAGCCACATTTCATAAAGTCTTATCTTTTGTTATAGAAGGATTTATACTATTTTATTTTAGAATGACTTATTATTTTTATTTGAAAAGAATTGTAGTCATATATATGTACTTGAACCCTCAAATTATATAGTGGCCAAAAAAGAAAAAAAAAACTCTTAAATTATATAGAGATGTTGCTTATATCATAGCACTAATTAATCTATAGAAGTAGTTCTAAAGTTTTAATTTTGGAATTTTACGCAAGTTTTATAATTTTGTTTAATGCCACATAAATAGGTTACATAAGTATTTGTTGTAGGTTTTAACTTTCACGTATGAATAAATTTTTTATATTATAGAATTTGTGATATTAATAAATTACTTTTTAAATTTATCTATATTGAATGTATGAAAATAAGATTGTGTTACGTATTGTATGAAAGCATATAAAAGATTGTAAACTTAATGTTTTAAAAAGAAAGAAAAAAATATGGAGATTTTATTTTTAAAAAAAATTACTAGTTCCACAGAGTATTATGTATATTTTATAGAGTACATGGTACATGGTGGGTAGAATGAGTCGCAATGTAGGTTTCAGATATAAAACTCAATACCTTGTACCTAATAAGATAGGGTATAGATAATATTTCATACCTTTCTCATCTTGTACCCACTCATCCTTATCTTAGAGTATACTAATTTTTATGTAATAGTTAGGAGTTAGGAAGGCCATTCTTGCGTGGCATCATTCTCAATCTTGAGTCGATTTAAGGCGTAAATGGAAAGGAAATCCTTTTATCAGACCAAACTAAAGAAGATGTTCAAAGGCATTACGGCTAAGCTTAGAAAATGCAGTATAACTAAATTTGACTAAGTTATTATTTGTATAATAAGATATCGGTCAGCTTTCTGACTTTGACTGATTTTCCGTCTTACTTCTGTCCATCGTCAGCTCGACTTCCACTGTGTCCATTTGCATAGACCCAGTGGAAACTAACCAACGTATCTAATTTCAGTTCCTGTTTCCTAACTCTCACCACCCCACTTCACAACGATGCTCTATATAATACCATCTTTGTCTTCCTGCCTCTCCATCATTCAACCATCCATTGGAGTTTAATATTCTAAGAGTAGCACCAAGAAGAGAATGGATAAGCAAAAGGAGGGAAAGATCCCAACGGTAATGTTCGTTTTTGTGGTGGCACTTGGTCTGGCCTCTTTCGGGTTCACCATTGCTGGCCGAGAGACGGAAAAGCAATGTGAGTACTGCATTTCATTGTAACTTGTGCTATTTGCTTTAGAGCATCTACATTTGTAACGACCCTTTTACACAATACATTTTTATAAAGTTAATATATATATAAAGACATGACAAACCTTTCTTTTGGGATCATTTATAGAGAACCTAAAAAATTGAAGAAACCCGCATCTGTAGGATCTCAAAAAATGAGTGCTACACATGGATCCCGTGTTAAGTAACCAGGATGGGGATGTTCTTATATGATGGAGTGTATATTGATTTCTATAGTTATGTTTTCTGCAGGGCGGGATATATCAAGATGGACGAACGAATTCAACATACTGTGTCTACAAGTCCAATAAAGCAACTGAATATGCAGTGGGGGCGATTCTATTTCTTGTAGCTAGTCAGTTTCTGTTGATGTTTATGACAAAGTGCGGTTGCTTTGGAAGGTCTTTGGCTGGAGCTAGTCGAATGTGGTCCATTCTGTATATGGTTCTGTCATGGTAACAAATGATCCTCTATACCAAAACCCGACATTTAACAATGAGATTTCATTAAACAAAGGCTTGAACTTCCTCGTATGGTGATTTGATGCAGGTTGGTTTTCCTAATAGCACTATTGTGTTTGATTGCTGGAGCAGCCAAGAACGCGTACCACACCATGTACAGGAAAATGATATATTCTCAGAACATATCCTGTCAAACATTGAGAAAAGGGGTTTTCATAGCAGCGGCTGTGTTCATTATCATAACCATGATCTTTGATTTCTTATACTTCATGGCTTGGACAAAGGGTGTTATTATCGCCAGCCAAAAGGTCGAAAACGTGGGCTCATCAGACGATGAAAGCGAGAAAGCCTAGAATTTTCACCATCTTTCAGTACATCATCAACTTCATAGCTTTGCTGTTCGCTTCTTGATTATGTTCTTTGATGCTTCTTATTGAGGAATTTGTGAACGAATTCACATTTTAGTTCCTTGTTGTATTCTCAAATGGTGTAATTATTTCTTATAATTGGTGCAATTGTTAGCTATAGTACTTTAGAACCTCGAGTGCGCTTTTTATATTCCTTGTCTTGGCCCCGCTGATGAAACATAGTGGGATATGTGCCTTGGCTCTGGATGTTCAAGAATGTAATGATACATGCTTCCATACAATTGACAAGGACAAGTGCTAATTCACATGAGGATCCATGTTAGTTGTAGCAATTGATGAATCTAATGATATAGGCGATGAGTATGTTCAATGCTATGCCCAATTGAGTGTATTGATGGCTAGTTTAGTTTAAATGATAAATTTTGTAATGATTTTTGGAATTTTAAGGAATGCGCATGCATGAGTTTTAAATGTGTTGTTGTCATGTCTAAATTGATCTCATGATATTCAAATGAGGCATGAGTGTGTCCTCCCATAATAGTAGTTTTGATTGTATGGTGTTTAGTTGAATAAAGTTAGAGGAATAATTTTTGAAATAGGTTTAAGTGTTCTCCATGTAATAATGATAATATATCAAACCGTTCCTAAAAATATAGAGCTTTAATCCTTTTAGGAAATTTAAATCAACTAAAAATGTGTTTTTTGGCAAGATTTTCAATACTCTATTTTACCTCTTGATTACAGTCTACGTAACCAAAATCCCAAAATCAAAATGCATTAACGTTAAGTGAATTAAAAATTTTCAACCAACCTCATCAATCCCTTGTTTAATCTTCTTAAAACACTTAATCTTAACAAAATTTTTCTGTGGATTAAAATATGAAACCTAGGAAATATATGGTCAAATTAATAGTTTTGACAAACAACAACAACAACAACAATAATAATATGAAAGTTATAAAGACCGATTCTAGTTTTCTAAGACCATAATCAATTTGGTTAAAAACTGGTTCAACCTAAGTAATTTCGTCCACACGTAAGGATTCAAGGAACTGAATTAATTGATGGATTAATAAGTGGATAATGAATTAAATGATCAAACTGAGAATAGTTTTATGCATGCCAAAATTGAGTTTCTTGAACCCTAAACCGAAGAAGAGGTTTAAGCCAGTTGGTCTCATTCAATTAAATTAGTTAGTAATAAGAGTTATATGGTAATCACTTCACTTAATAATTTGGAGATTCGCTCCAATAAAACCCAAAGTTGGTTTTCATAACCTTGAATCAGTCCCTAATTAATTTTTTTTTTGCCTTTAAAAAAATTTCGCGGTGGCTTCGACTTCGGTCATCACCATAGGAACTATAGCTACCCTCTACTATATATTGCGGTGGAGATCACCAGGGCGACGTCATACGCCAAAACCGAGTTTCTTGAACCCTAAACCGACAAAGAGGTTTAATCTATTTCGTCTTAATCAATTAGTAATTGAAGGTATATGATAATCACTTCACTTAAATAATTTGGAGATTCTCTCCAATCAAACCTAAAGTTAATTTTCATAACCTTGAATCAGTCCCTAGTTTTTTTTTTTTTTTTTTGCTTTTAAAAAATTTTGCCGTAGCTTTAACTCCGATCACCACTATAGGAAACTATAGCTACCTTCCATTATTACGGTGGAGATCACCAATGTGACACCATACGCCAAAATCGAGTTTCTTGAACCCTTAACTAGAGAAGAGGTTTAATCTAATTGGTCTTAATCAATTAGTAATCAGAGTTATATGATAGTTACATCAGTTAATTAATTTGGGGATTTGCTCCAACCAAACCCAAAGTTGGTTTTCATAACTTGTGGCTTTGATTCCGATCATCACCACAAGAGACCATAGCTACCTTCTAATATATATTGTGGTGGAAATCACCAGGGCGACACCATATCCGAAATTGGGTAAGGCAGGTGACCTACCAATAGTGTCCTAACGCTAATAATAACTAATCCCATGACCCCGAAAACAAGGGAGATACCCTTGCCTGCGACAAAAATCAATCCCATAACCCCTTTACCAGCTGAGCCAACATTTGCTGACAGTCCCTAGTTAATTAAACCCCTTAAATTCGCATTGGTTCACAAAATTCCTTAAATCAGTAGACTTAATTTGATTAATTTTTTGTGACTTTGATGATACACTTAGATAATTTAGTAGACATATAAAAAAAAAAAAATTAAGTAATCACCTTGAATTTATGATTGGTTTTACTCTAATAACAAAAGCTCATGATTTTGTTTAAGTACTATGACCCATATTGACCCTTAGTAATAATTGGTAGGCTTACTCAAATTATAGTATGATGGCATTAACATTAATTTTCATTTCAATCCCCCTAACCCCTCAATTCTAGTTGTAATGGCTAGAAAAGGAAAAGAAAAAACTAAAGCTTAATTAATATAAGTTGAATTTTATAAGTGTAGGATAAATATTTAATATTATTAATTTACCAACTATGAATTATTATAGGATAATTAATGATTTGGCATTTCTCAAAGTGTACAAATCTAAAATTCATAGTCACTCTGTGTGTTGCACATACATACGGTAATCTTAAGTATTGCATGCTTTGATAGAAATCTTAAACCAAACTAACACCTAAACTCAACTAATTTGATTAAGTATTGTTTATGCATAGTTAGCTTGAATGGATCAAAAGGAGGTTGGATTCTCTTTTTAGGTTAGTCGGGAGGTGAAGGCCATAAGTGAAGACCTTGTCTTGGTAAGAAAGAGAGGAAGAAAAAGATAATGTCATCTATCTCAACCTCTTTCTTGAAGTGTTGGAAATCTAACCTAGCTCAAAAAATCACTAGCAACCGAGCCGCTCTTCATTCCTAACGATTTCCATTCCTTCCTTATCAAGCTACTTCTCTTTGCTATTCAAAAGTACACCCTTGAACTGGAGTCACAGACTCACAAATGCAAGTGTGGCACTTGGGATGACACAATAGTTAGATACTTAGGTTATCGTTGTTAGCTTGGCAAGTTATCAATAAAAGGGAATTGTATTGAGAAACAAATGTCGAAAGCGAAGGGGAGTTGTAATAGTTGTAGTAAAATAATGAAAAGCATTTGTAATTCATTACTAGTGCACTAAAATCAACTAGGCTTACGTAACAATGATGAATTCCATATGAGATTACTTTTAAAATTTTTCTTTCCAGCTTTGAATCTAGATGCCCACGCTACCCTCAATAGCCTTTGAAGATCAACCTCCTTGTTACTCGTCATGAATACTCATATCTTTGGTTTTACTTTTAGGACATTGGAGGTATATTACTTGTTACACTTTGATAGAAAAAAATCCAATTAATTGTTTACTACATTAGAGTAGGTCCATCAATAACATTACGTTTGTGTCTATAACTGTTGTTACACTAAGTTTTTCATAACTTACCCTTTTAATTTTTCAAGCGAATTATCTATAGATTATTCATTTTAAGTAGTTAATATTTGAACGAGTGGATGGATAATACATATATGTGTGTGTGGTAATAACTAAAGGATTTTCAAACTTATGTTTTGTTGAGGATATATGGGCTATAAGCCCAACTACTCTTTTAAATTTTATTTGAGATAATAAGGATAACCTTGCCTATTTAACGAGCACTTGTGTAATTTGAATTCTCAATAGTATTTTCATGGTTAAATTCCTTTAGATACAATCATTATTTTACCCAAATCTTAATAAGAAATATTAAATATAAAATTGATTAGAAACCACGTTAACTATAAAAAGTCGTAAGGTAGACTGTATAAGTTACTGTTCTCCAGATTCTCGGGCGTGTTAAGATCATTAAACAGGTAATCGGATGATTGAGTTTAAAAGTCTTGTGCATTATTAAGTTGGCATTGTCTATACCATTGACAATGAGAATATTGTTGTCTTTGTCTCTTATTTGGAATCATGATTTGCCTGAAGACAAATAAAATATAAAATTTGGAGAAGTGGATAGTTGAAAGAATTACGTACGCAGTCTATTTGGATTGTTGAATTTTTATTTATATTGTATCCGTGTCTCATCTACATCTGTAACTTATCTATATATCATATATATATCATATCTGTTTGGTCAGTTTATAAGTAAAATTATTAGTTTTTCATTAGTATCTATTTTTTAATAAATAACTATTAAAAAATGATAAAAATATGATGTTAAAATGATTAGAATATATTAAAAAAGAAAGCTACGTCTACATATCTACTTTCAGTAAAAAAAATGCTTGGATTTAGGATATACATGGAGAAAAGAAGCTCATTAGCCCAAGAAATCCATTTCCACATTAAAGGAGCAATGTATACTTTTCATATTCTAGCATTTTAATGATAAAAGCTGTCCACGTCTCTAACGGTTTGAAGGGTCAAAGTCCAACAAATTTTGTTAAAGCCCCTCCGGTTCATCACCGTCCAGGAAATTTAACAGGACCCACGTCAAAATGGAAGGATTGCTGCTTAACGGAAACTCATAAAACATGTCTTGTCTTTTCCCATCTAAAGAGAAGCATAGTGGGCGACTCTATGATTTGGGGGTAGACATAAATTTTCACTTTTTTTTTTTTTTCCCTCAACAGCTTTTCTTTATTTGCCGTACTTTACCTACCATTCACTCCACGACGTGCTATATTAATACCATTAAATCTTTTTATTTTTCTTATTATTTCCTTCTCCCCCTTGCAGTGATATTTGACAAGGATAAATATTTACCATCTAATGGTATCTTCATCTTATCTCGATAAATAAATATTTAGCACGCCTCATTCTCCATAGGAAACCCAACGAACACTGATCAATACTTCCAATTATTTAACCATTTTATATGGCATGTGAATAGTTTGTATTAACATGAAAGATAAAAATCAAATCAAACCTCCAACATTGATATATATTAGCGGACGGTGCACTTGTGATATGGATCTAAAAATAATTTTAAATTTTTTACTAGAAAATTTATTAGAATTTTTAATTAAATAGATTTACGTTTTATTACTTATTAATAAAAAAACATCAACTATAAAAAAATTATATAAATAGTTGCACTCTAAAAATGGAAATAAAATGGCAAATATAAGAAGTGGAGTCTTTTTTTTTTTTTTAGTGCAATTTCTGGAAGATCAAACGTTGGAGCGACAATGTGTAAAAAAAGGGCAGTTAATTAGGGGGAAAAAAAACTGATGAATAACATTGAAATTGCAAAAAATGCCAGATTATAGCACATTAAACTAACTAAAATGGCTTCTAATGTTGTAGGATTATAATTTTTAAGTCATAGAAGAGTAATGTAATATTAAAGGGCAATTAAAAAAAAAGAAGAAAAACGACACAAAAAGCTCCTCTTCCTTTTTTCTTTTAGACCATTAGCTCCTCTTGCTTCAATAATATAAACTAACGGGCGCATGATGCACCCGCGTTATGGCTATAAATATAATTGTACATAAAATAATAAAATTAATAAGAATATAACAAAGTTAGAATTTATGTGAAGACAAATCAATCAAAATAGCACACTAATATAAAAAAGGTGCGATCTCCTACTCACTTTAAATAATTACAATAGTGGTCTTTAAAATGGACAAACCAATTTTAATTAATTTAGTTTTAGATAGAAAATAACTATGACTAAATTTAACTTTATTTAAGGATTAGTTGGTTGGGGCAATCTTCCACTGCAACATCTTTATATTTAGACCAAGAAATTTCAGTAATGATCTAATTCAATATGATATGCAACATTGATGCTGAAAAACTCACTAAAGATAATTATAAATTACGAAAAATTTAGTAAAAATATAATTATAAATTACAAAGTAAATGCTAGGTAAGGAACCAAAAAATGTCAAAGTTAAAGCAACCGAAGTAAGTTGATGAAGATTTATTATAGTGGAGGGAGAGAGAGAGAGAGAGTAATGATTTTTTTTTTTTCAAACCTATATGAAAAAAAAAAAAAATCAATGTTAAAATTACAATTGGAATAGTTCTACGCCATTGCATACAACAACATTGCAACATTTCATTTGTTCCAATGAAAGCACTTTTTCAACTAAAATGTTGTTATAACTTATGCTAATTCCTTACTTGTCTCAAACTTTAAGACCCGGCAAGAAAAACACATGAAAAATTAATAAATGTATAAGATATTATTTACAAACAATTATTAATTTATGTTTAAAAATAAAACTAAAAATATGGAGTCTATATTAAAAATAGGATAGGGCTATACTAATAAGAATATTTTTATCCTTGTTGTAAAAGTTGGTACGTGCTTAAAACAATAAAAATAGCATTCTCTGCTAGCAAAAAAAAAAAAAAAAAAGAAATAAAAGAGTAAGTATTGTTATTATCTATTGAAAAAGTTTAAAAACTTTTTTTTTTAAAAAGATTTATTTAGTATATGCACAATTTCTATTGGATTATTGAATTTTTCATTGAAAAGTAACATATATGTATACACCTATGCTTTATAAATCTTCACATCTTACAATTTGAGAGATATTCTCTTATCATCATGGAACAATGTGAAGTTAAAAAAAATTACTTAGGATATCAATACAAATCTATATTACAACTGAAAATTACAAATCATAAGAAAAATGCAAAACTTAAAACCAAAAACACCCAATTAAACAATTGGAATACCATAGATGGCATAACAATAATAATCATAAGTCAGAATGTTATTGGAGAATTTCATAAGATGTGAACAAAAATCATTTGTGAAAAAAAAGAAAAGAAAAAAGAAAAACCTTTGTACTATGGAGATTAGTTAAACTTTCTGCAATTGAGGAAAGGAGAGCATTCATACTTAGCCACCTCTTATGGCCTAGTACATACCAAGTACTGCTGCTATGATTTTCCAACCTTTGGTTAGGAAAGGAAAAAAATTGAAAGATGAGCTAATGCAAATACATAAATACACTTATCAAACAATGAAAATACATAATCATTATTCAAAAAAAAAAAAAGTGAAGGATATACCTCTTTGAAATAAACCATAATTAAATCATTCTTTTCATGATCTGTAAATCAAGAAGTGAAAAAAAAAAAAAGAATTCAACAATTTGTCATGTTATTATATTCATGTTTGCAATCCCACTACCAAAATGTATTGCTCAACAAATTATAAAGTGATTGGAAGAAAAAAAAATTATAAAGTGAAACATATATAAAAGAAATGAAATGAAAAGTAAAAATCTAGAACAATTTATTATAAAGAATGAGTACTTTCTTCTATCAATGATCACGACCAAGACCCTGGTAGCTATTTTTGCATTCAATTTCATCCGACACATGCTAATAACCTTATAGCCTAGTAACATCTTCCTTGGTCTATCAAGTGAGATGTATCAGGTTTGAATTCCTCCTTTCTTATTGTAATGGAAAAAAAAAAGAAAAAAAAAACTCATCCCACACAAAACTTGAGAGAGTAGGATCAAGGTAAAGTTAGATAAAAGTTTTATACGAAGTTATTATAACTTCTCTTCTGTACTTATGGGAACGTGGGAACTTCTTTTGCATGTGTGTAGATTGCTGATATAGGACGCAGTTGCCAAAGCTAGCTCCAAGGCTACCGGCCTATTATCTAAGGCCGCTGGTGTTAAATCTTAGGTCGTTGGCCTACTTTGCCTAAGGCTGACAACTTAGTGCCAATCTTCGTTCTGCACGATTGTTTAGTTTGTTTGTATTATATTTTCCTTTTTGTTGAGATTATAAATAGTCTTTTGGAGCTTTTGTAAACATAACTCATATTTTATACACTTTGAAACCCTATTAAGAGAGATTGCTCTTGGAAATTGCTTATGTAGCAATTGATTGTATTTTAGAAATCATCTGGTGAGTTGATTTTTGTTCTTTTCGCTTTCGTGCTGCATCAGATTGGTATTAGAGCAACGTAAACTCCTGCGAAGATGGAAACCAATGATAGTGTTGACGGCGGTCATATTCTTGACGGTGATCAGGATGCGAGAGTCTAAGGAACTAAACAGTTGGTTCTCAGGGTGGTAATTGATGTCATTGATAAAAAAAATTTGACAAGTGGAACAATGTCTTGAGGATTTAATCAAGTGTTTCGACGTGATGGCGGTAGATGCCAACAGAGACAGGGACGTTAGTGGGAGAAGACCAAGGGAAAGGGATGGTTGTGGTGGTTTTATCAATCAATCTATAGTTGCAAATCGATGGCCATAGATTTCAAATGAAGACTCTGCTGAGGAGGATATTATCTTATATGAAGAGAAGCAATCGCGGGACGAGGTGGTGAAGTGGAGGTATATATTGAAGGGATTATCATGCGTATGACTAGAGCGACGGTAGTGATTTTCGCCTAAAGGTAGATATCCCTAGCTTCAATGGCAATCTAGATATTGATGAATTTTTAGATTAGCTAGTAGAAGTAGACAGATTCTTTGATTATATGGAGATTCCAGAGGAGCGCAAAGTGAGGTTGGTTGCGTGTAGGTTGAAGGGAGAAGTTTTTGCTTGGTGGGAGAGTTACAGAATAGAAGGTAGAGAGAGGATAGACAACCTATATGGACGTAATTTTGTATGAAGCAACTGCTATGAGGGTTTCTTGCCAGCTGATTATGAGCAGATCCTTTTCTAGTAGTACCGTGATGTCGTCAAAGAACACATTCAGTCCATGATTACAGTGCTGAGTTCATAAGACTTGCTGAGCGTAATGATCTTAGAGAAAGTGAAGGCCAATAGGTACCACGACATGTGAATGGTCTGAAGTTGCAGATTAGAAACAGGATTGGGTTACTATGTTAAAGACTGTGAATGAAGCGAAGAACATGGCCCCTAAGGCTGAGCTGATGTTACAGGAGCATACTAGATTTGCAGGCAGCAAAAAAGTTTATGGAATTAAGGGAGTTGGTAGTGGTAAAGCGATATATGAGAAAAATAAAGGCATAGCTGAAAAGCTTAGTGAGAGTGTTAAGAAGAAGTTTAGCAAGGCGGTTGGCAAGAAACCTTGCCAAAGAAACCTAGAGGCAGAATAATCCATATGCCAAACCTATCTTAGGTAAGTGCTACCGTTTTAATCAACCAGAACACAGGTCTAATGAGTGTCCAAATAGAAAGAGTATGAATGTAGTAAAGCAGGATGAATGGGAAGAGGTTTATTGTGAACTTGATGGAGAAGAAGATTATTCTAAAGAGGGTGATAAGGATGTTGAGTAAGCCTATGTTATTAGGAAATTGATGTTAACGCCTAAGCAAGAAGAGAATACCCAGCGACAACAGCTGTTTCATGCTAGGTGCACTATTGGGGATAGAGTATATGATCTGATTGTTGATAGTGGGAGCTGTGAGAATATTATTGGGTGAGAGCTTATTAATCAACTACAGTTGCTAGTAGAAAAACATCTTAATCCTTATACTATATGGTGGATTAAATTTGCTGAACGAATAAAGGTGAAAGAGAGATATAAAGTGCCATTCTCCATAGGCAAATATCAAGATGATTTCTACCGTGACATTGCAGACATGGATGCATGTCGCCTACTATTTGGAAGACCTTAGTAGTATGATGTGAATGCTTAACATGCAGGGAAGGAAAATGTATATAGGTTAGAGAAGGGCGGTGTGAAGTACACTTTGTTCCTCTAAAGATAACAAATCGCCCCAAAGTTCGCAAGGGAGAGGGGCGCCCCTTCCTGACAATCACTTATTCAAAGAAAGATTTAGAAGAAGACATGAAGGAGTCCAAAGTTGTGCATGTGCTAATAGTGAAGAATATCATGATAGTGGACGAAGGGAGCAGTGGTGGAGTACCAGAGGGTATGAAAGAGGTGTTGGAGGAATTCAAAGATGTGCTACTGGATGATTTGCTAGAAGTACTACCACCCTTGAGAGATATTTAGCACGAGACTGATTTAGTGCTTAGGATGAGTCTACCAAACTTGCCACATTATAGGAGGAGTCCTAAGGAAATTGAGATTTTATAGGAGAAGGTTCAGGAGATGTTGTAGAAGGAGTTTATCAGAGATAGTATGAGCCTGTGCTAAACTTGCTTTACTGACTCCAGAGAAGGATGGCAGCTCGAGGATGTGTGTCGACAACAAAGCTATCAACAATTATTATTGGGTATAAATTCCAATACTCGCTGGAGGACATGTTAGACAGGTTGAGTGGGGTTGTTATGTTTTCCAAGGTTGACTTGAGAAGTGGATATAACCAAATCAGAATCAAACCGAGGATGAGTGAAAAACCGCATTCAAGATGAAGAGGGATTGTGTGGATGGCTAGTGATGCCTTTTGGCCTCAGTAATGCGCCCAGTACTTTTATGCATGTCATGAGGTATTAAAAACCCTTTATTGGTAGATTTGTGGTAGTCTACTTTGATGACATATAAATATATAGTAAATTTGAAGATGAGCATATAGATCATTTAAAGAGTGTTTTGACTGTGCTGAAAGAAAACAAACCATATGCTAATATGAAGAAATGCACTTTCATGTCAAAGAGAATGTTGTTTTTCGAGTTTATGGTTACTAGTGAAGGGATAACATTTGATGATGAGAAGGTAAGGGCTACCGGAGAATAGCCTATTCCAAAAATTGTGACGAAATTGAGGAGTATTCTTAGGTTAGGTAGCTTCTATAGGCAATTTATCAAGCACTTTTAGTATTGCTGCTGCTCCCTTAACTGAATGCCTGAAGAAAAGGAAGTTTCAATGGGGAGAGGGGGCTGAGACTAGCTTTGTTGTTCTAAAAGAGAAGCTGTGTAATGCTCCTATGCTAGCACTTCCTGACTTTGATAAATTATTTGAAGTCGTTTGTGAAGCTAGTAGAGTTGGCATTGGGAATGTATTATCCTCGGAGATAAGGCTAGTAGCTTTTTATAGTGAGAAATTATGTGATGCTACGAAGAGCTGGTCGACTTATGATAAGGAGTTCTATTATGTAGTGAGAGAATTAAGAGTTTGGGAGCATTATTTGGTTGAAAAAGAATTTGTGTTGTACTCTGACTATGGGGCTCTAAAGCATCTGAGTAATTAGACTAGGATTAGTAATGATATGCATGCCAAATAGATTCAGTTTTGTAGAGATTTCCATTTAAACCGGTGCATAAGTCTAGAGTGCAAAATAAGGTAGCTGATGCCTTAAGTAGTAGATCTAATTTGTTAGTTACCATGAGCACTGAAATTATAGGATTTGAGTAATAGGAGTTGTATGGGAACGATGTAGACTTTATGGATTTATGGGAAAAGTGCATTACAAGAGAGTCTTTTGGTGACTACTATATACTTGAAGGGTATTTGATGAAAAGGAGCCAACTATTTATCCTTAAGTCTTCTTTGAGGGAGAAGCTGGTCAAAGACTTGCATGGTGGAGGATTAGCAGGGCACTTAGGTCGAGATAAGACTATTGCAGCTGTGGTGAACAGGTATTATTGGCCTTGATTAAGGAGGGATATAAGTAGAATTGTGGAGCGATGTTATATCTGTCAGACATCTAAGGGGTAATCCTAGAATACTGGATTGCACACACCACTACCTGTACCTGAAAATATCTAAGAGGACCTATCCATAGATTTCATGCTAGGTTTGCCTCGTACCGAACAAGGTGTTGACTTAGTATTTGTGGTTGTTAACAGGTTCTCAAAGATGGCCCACTTTATTCCATGGAGGAAGACTATAGATGCATATACTATTGCCAAGTTGTTTTTCAATGAAGTTGTGCGATTACATAGAGTCCCCAAGTCCATTACATCAGATAAGGACAACAAATTCCTTAGTTACTTCTAGAAGGCACTTTCGTATGTGTTCGACTCATCATTAAACTTTAGTAGTACGGCTCACTCACAGACTGATGGGCAAATAGTAAAGTAAGTTGTTATTGATCCTCTAGATGAAGGGATAAAGTATCTTAGTTTCCATTCCCTTCAGTCTTAGATTATCTCTCATGTGAAGCAAGTTGTTATTGATCCTCTAGATGAAGGTCCTGAACTTTGGGACTCAAAGGATTTTCCAAATCCATTTGTAATCTACCTCGCTTCGATCGATGGGTTGAAGAGTGCTGCATAAATATCTTTAATTTGCATATTCGTCTGGTCTCCAAAAGACCATCTTTGCACTATAGACTCATCATTGTCCTCAAGCAAAACAATGTTATCAAGTTTATTTTGAATATCTAAAACCAACGAGCATTAGATGATATTTTCATCCTATGATCCAATACCAGTCCAGACATCTCTAAGAGTAATGCTTTGGGCATCTAGTGAGTATTGGTGGATTTTTCTGAAGTTTGATATGTTTGTACTACCTTAATTGAGGAGTTTGGATTTTTAGTGAATATGGAATTACCAAATGATGAATATGGACAACTAGGATTATGTAATTTTAGCCTTCTCATGAAAACTATGATTCGAAGTAATGATTTTATTAATGGCAAAAAAAAAAAAAAAGAAGTAATGATTTTGTTTCTCACAAAGAAATGGTGATTTTAAAATGTGATTTCAAATGAGGTTATTTTTTAATGCATTTGAAGTATATTTCTAAAATAATAAAAATTTTTCTCCCAAAAGAAAATAATAATTTTATCCTTCTGACACGCATAAACTAGCGATTGATTGATGATCGAATTACGCAAAGAGCCTTGAATACTAATTTAATTATATGTTAAATGTCTCTCCATTGAACATTGACTCGACTGCCTGTTAATTGTCTCTGGATCTCCACAATCGACCAAAGTCCAGGACAAACCCCTTTTTCTTTTTTCTTTTTTTTTTTTTGGCAAAAAAACCCTTATTTCGTTTTTTCATTTTTTTTTCCGTTTTAAATCTCAACACAAGCAAGAGAAATGAAAGGCCCTAGGAGCTTCCCCTTTCCATTTTTCCACATTAAACACAAAGTTGACCACGTGATCCAGGAGGATTTTACTATATTCCCTTTTTCTTGGCCACCGTCCAGCTTTTCGGCGAAGAAACTGCCTTCAACAAAAGCAGTTAAGTTGTCCTGTCGCGTGTTCTTTTCTTATCCCTTAAAGCCCATATAAAATACAAACAAACCGACAGCACTGACATTAAAGCCAACCACATTTAATTAATCATATAGATATCCTAGGTCCTTTCTTTTCGAGTGATATTAACCTGATCGTATTATATTTTTATATCGAAAATTTTTATTAGTATCAATCAATATTAATTAATTTAATTTATAAATAAAATTATTAATTTTTTTTAATATTATATTTATATTTATTAAAACTACCCAATCAGGCCTAAAGTAATTGATAAAAATAAAAAAAAATGCTAAGAGGTAAAATAAATATAAAATGCAAAATAACCTTATAACGTAGGATTAATTCAGGTCGTCGTATTAAAATACCAAGATCAATCTTGAGCATATTATAATAGTTTTAGTGACGTGCTATTGTAACTAATAAAAAATATAAATGGAAAATAACGTGAAAATTAAATAATAACTAAGAATAAGATCGATCATAGAAATTAAATAATCATGTCTTTTCTTTTCTTTCTTTTTTTTTTTTTTCCAATTCCCTTTGGGGATAATAAAATAATCAATGCTTATTATATGTACAAGAACAATGGTGAGCGCGATCGCTTCGACATTTTGACCATGTTTCCCGTCAATAGCAAACGGTCTTTCTTAATAATCTTTATTCTAACACGGCAACGACAACTGGCGAGAGCCAAGCGCTGAGTTCATAAGTCCAACTGTCCAACTCCAATGTTGCAGGTCACAGCCATTTGGTTTTTGACTCGTTCTCCAACTCATCTCCAACTATAACGGCGTCAGCGTCCCACCATCTTTCAACGTCATTTTCCGTCACGTTTCCTAACGGCAAGCTCATTTTCCTCATATCTCCCACCGTTAACTCTTCCCCGGTTTTCAAGATGACTTTCCGCACGCCGCCAGACTTCACGCCATCGATTTTAACGCCCTCTGTTTTCTCCCTCTCCGGACGCCACTCTGCGAGTATCGCTGGTTTCCGACACGCCAGGCGCGTGTCCCACACCCTGACCGCCGCGTTCTTCATGCTGTTCAATCCCGCCGCCACAACAACCGCAGGAGATGACGGAGATGGCGTAGGAATCCAGCCAAAATTACTCTGAGCTACGCTGACGTCGTTTAATGAGGACGACGTACAACCGCCGTGCGAAGACGGAGAAAAACAATCTTCATCAAACCCTAACCCTAGCCCTAAACTCAGATTATCCCATAGTTTGACAACGCTCTTTCCTGAGGCAATCTCCGATAACTGATCGCCGATGCTCCACAGAGACAAGCTCCGGTGAAGCTCCGGGGAACCTTTAACCCTGAAAACATCGTCCGTCTTCCTGCTATAACGCTCGTATATGGAATCTATGTCCTCTTGCGAGTCGTAGCCTGAGGAGGAACAGGATGATAAATCGTCTTGGTCGTCATTGTTGTCGTCGTCTTCATCGTCACTGAAATCAAAATGTTGCAAGAGGGGTTGAGTAGATAAAGAACTCTCCCTTTGAAATTTGATGATAAAAACCTTGATTCTGTTGATTATGGCAGTAAATGAAGCCAGAACAGCTAAAATCAGGGCACCCCATTTGCAAAAACTATATGCTTGGGAGGCCATTTCGATGGCTGAAAGAGAAAGTAGTTTGGAAAGAAAAGATGGGTTTTGAAGGGAGGTTAATCCCGTTTCGAAATCGGTTATTCTGTTAATCACTGGGACCTCCATGTTGTACGTATGTTTATATGTAATCTAATACGATAAGAAAAAGGAAGTGTCTGGTTTTGAAATAGAAATTGCCAAAATTTTGAATTTTGATGCTAAACGAAAATACGATGGACTCCGATGGTGTTTGTGACTTTGTTTTGTAAGAGGAAGGGAGGGATAAGGGTGGGTGTGAACAAGGAGGTTTGGTGAGAAGAGAGTTTGGTATTTAAAGAAAGGGAAAAGGAGATGAGATGAGACGAGTAAGAGATAAAGAACTTGAGATAAGGATGAACTAGGAAATAAGACAAAGTATAACCAGTATGTGCTGATGCGGAGAGAAGGGAACTGTGAAAGAAAGACCATGTTGCGTGGAAGATAACTAACGGCCAACGCCAAATGGTTATGGTGTCGTGAGGAAATCTCGATCCACGTCGAGTAAAGAGCAAGCACTTTTGAATGGTAAACACTTCTCGACTTCCACATCAGCTATAATATTTTTAATTGGATATATTTAATATTATTTAAGAAAATTTTTATCTTCCTTTCAATATTCAAACCATTCACATCATATCCAACTATAATTAAACTACAAAAATAATTAATATTTTAATTATTATATTTATTTTAATTAGATATTAAAATTCTATTAATATTATATCTAGATACAATATGTTTGAAAAATTTAATTTAGTTATTTGCTATTTGTAGTTACACCAATTATGATTATTAATAAATAGTTGAGCAATTTACTTACTAAATTTTATTATAAAAGTACAATATATTTTTAAATATACATGTTTTACGGTAGATACTATTTAAAATAAGTTTTAATTTCAAAATAAGAGAACCATTACCTGAAAGTTGATGGCACAAACCAAGCTACTGAATCCATCTTATGCCAATCCACTGCCAGTTGTAGCACTAAAATATCCATGATAACTGATATAAAACTTAAAAGCTACATTAATCATATATAAAAGATTTAATGTAATTTTTATTATGTCACTATAGGATACCTTTTATTCTTAACTATAAAATTGCATAAAACCTATAAATTTTATAATTTTATATATTATTATCAGTATCAATTTGCTATCAGTTTATTATCAGTTTAATATTAATTTAGTATTTGATACTAAAACAAGTCAAAATAATACTAAAATAATAAATCAAAAAGCCGCCATACATATATATACATGTATATATATCTATATGATTGCACTGTGAGAATCGATTCCTCTTGCCTTGTCTCGTCCTTATCTTCAAACGTACGCGATTCGTGGCTCAGAAGACGTAGATGGTTCCACCATAATGATCTGCCACGTGGCATTCGATAATGCCATTCGTTGGCACCAAATGAAGACTGCTCTTGCAACCTATTGCAATGATCGTGATCCTTGCAATTACTCGCGATCCTGGCAATGGATTAGGCATCTTCTTCGGGAAATAGGTAGTAGAAACGAGTGAAAATGAAGAGAAATCGACAGAAACAACTAAATGTTATTGAAGTTTAAGTTGGAATACACGAGAAAGAAAATCTAGAAATAAGCATGTCTATTTCTTTATTTTGGTTCCTATTACACAAATTACATCAACGGAAATGAGCTGTTCATATGCCCGTTTAGCATTTGATAAGTGACTGATGATAGATATTCTTTTAAAATTATTTTTAATAAATTATCTGTCATGAAAATATATAGATAAAAAACATATAATAGTTTTTATAAAAATATCAAATAGACTAAATATAAATAATATATAGATAAAATATAACTTCAAATCAGACATCTTTACATATAAAATAAAATTTAAATACAGATACAGATATATACGAGAAACATAGGACCTTAACTTATTCAACTTACTAAACTTAGAGATAAACATGTTCTTGTTGTTCCAAACTCTCCTTTTTTTGCGCTTCCTTTCCGATTTTCAAAAGAAACAAATGTGGAAATATTCTATTTATTCTTTGTTTTTTTTTTTCAAATTTCCATTTTTATTTAGGATAAGTTGCAAATAGTCTTACTATTATAATATATATATATATATTATATATTACTTTTATTTCTTATATGACCTTTTTGCTAATAATTCTCTGCCTTCTTGATGAAGCAGAAAACGAAAAGGTTTATCGCAAAACCGTTGAATGCACGATTATCGATTTGTGATCTTTAAATACTTATTGATTCTACAAATACATAAGTACACTCTCAAATAATTTTCATTCAATAATTAATATCTGTCCTTTCATATGTCCTACAACTTACATAAATATAGGCAAACTTGAAAGTTGCTATAAGAAAAAAAGACAAAAACCTATTAATATTATTAAATAGCATTTAAATGGAAAAACTAAAACTGACATCTTATTAAAAAACATTAAATCCTACTAAAAATCATACTAAATGATACTAAAAATTATTTTTTAAAAATATTAAATGATATTATAAAGATATTGATTGCATTATTAATTAACGGCGCCGACATTGGTCTTCTAGGCCAGTGGCATAAGTCTGGCCTTCATCTTCAAAACCACAACGCCAAAAATCCATGTACTCGCATGTCGCTTCCTCGCCTACATCACTTCCCACCTTTTACGGCCCGTTTACTTCAACTTTGGAAACAGGCAAGGAATAGAAAAGTTATTCTTTGGGAATGATATTACCGGTAATAGAGTAGAAATGTTTATTTCTATGTTTACTTTGTCTAAAGTTTTATTACGGGGAATACACATTCTATTGTTTACTTCAACTTATTAATTCTAGCATTAAACTGCTAATAAAGCTAAAAATACCATTATGCCTTTATTGTGGTATTAATTCTAGCATTTAATTAAGGGTAATTTGGACAGGATATTTAATTTTTTATTGCTTCTGGAGTGGGAATAGAAAATGAATAAAAAGTTCCACCTCTTAGATGAAACTTTTTATTCCCTCTATAGAAGGAATAAAAAGTGCATAAGAATATTTATTACTGCTCATTTAATGCAAGTAAACAAAGTAATAGAGGCATTCCAGCAATAGAAATTCTATTCCTCCTCTATTACCTCCAAGTAAACGGGCCGTTAAGGTATTTGGTTGACCTTTTGTGCATCTTTAATACCTAAAACACGATTCATTATACCATCTCAAGTTAAGAAAAAGGGTTTTGTTTATTATTGAGCATTTAAATAAACTACATAAAACATTGAGATACACGCACATATTTCAAACAATAGATGTGCATGCATTCAAACTTTCAACTTAAACATCGTCCTGAATATAATGTTTAATAATACACTTTATAGAACACTTTGGCTTTAAATTATACATAATGTTGTGCAATCCTTTTATTAAAAACCATATTCCAAACCTTGACGTAAAACTCATCTCTCATCACACTATATTGCTAGAGTTGCTCATTAAACCAAAATAAATCCAACTATAAAAGGCAATTCTTTTATATTTTAGGTTGGTTTATGATTCGGTTCGATAGGAGTCTAAATGATTACGGTTCAATTTGCGAAGCCGAACTGAACTGTTTGAATTAGAACCGAATCACTTCATGTTAAAAGAAATAAATAAAAAAGAGCCATTTTATTTATATATGCCCCTTAAATATTAGATAGGGTTAATGTCATAAATGATATTTAAACTTTGACAAAATATATAATTAGATACATGAAGTTTGAAATTGATTAATTTAGTACCTAAACTTTGAAATTGACGAATCTAGAACTTAAAAAAACATTTTTATGCACGCTAACAATACCTCTATCAAATTCTTTTAGGTACTAAATTAATTAATTATAAAATTTTTTATGTACCAAATTGATCAATTTCAAAGTTTAGACACTAAATTGATTATTTTCAAAGTTTAGATACTTAATTATATATCTTACTAAAGTTTAGGTACCATTTGTGACATTTTCCTTATAAGATATTAGAGTCACACATGATATTTCACTTTAATATCACGTATATCTTATGTAGAATAGACTTGCAATGGAATTACAATTCCAAATTTTAATACCATTCTTACATTTAGATGCATATTTGAAAGTAAATTGAGTAAGATTTCAACTTGTACATTTATTAGGAGAAATTGTAATCCATTCCAATTCATGAAATGCGAATGATATTTATAATCGCATTAATGTTTTTTATAAAAATAAATGTTCTATATTATTGTATTGTATATTTTACATAATACACCATTAAATTTATTATATATCTAATAATATTAAACAAATAATTTTTTACTTGTCTCAAAAAATATAGAATAAACTTTTAATTGCACAAGATAAAAGATAAGTTTTTAATACTTTGCATATCCTTTTGACATAGTAATTGCTTTTTCTATAAATTTTTTCATAAAATAATAGAACAAATTTCCATAAATCTTGATATCTTTTATTATTATTTTCAGAACTTTTATTGTATGTTTTCCTATTTTATTTTGTTAATTTTGAAAGCTTCTTAAGACTATAGAAAAAATTTTCATGAATTTTAATGTTCCTTATTATTATTATTTTGAAAATCTTTAAAGTATGTTTTCTTATTTTATTAATTTTAAATTCTTTTTTAAAACTAGCAGACATGCATCAAATTAAAAGAAAACGGCATAAGAGAGTTTAGAATCTACACAATAATTTAATTGGACTATATTCATGAGTGATATAATAGAATTTATAACATGAAAATATACTAATTACAATTAATTTGCTAATTACAACTAATTTGTTAATTACAACTACTTTGCTATTCATGAGGAATATAAGATTGAATGTTTAGTAATAAAGATGATTTGCTAGTCTTGCTTTTGACCTCCATTATAAATTTTAGGTAAAGATCATCATCATCATCATCATTTCGTCATCATCATCATCATTATTATTATTAGTTTCCGATAGGACATTGGCATAACAATGATAAAAGAACTTCTTAACTTTTGAAAAGACTAATATGTTGACACAATTTTTTTTATCTTTGGCAACTCTAATGACTATTAATATTATTTGTTAGAACTGAATGCTTTTAAAGGCAGTTCGAACCAAACCAAACCACATTTGAAGTGGTTTAATTCAAAATGTTGAATTGTTAAAAGCAGTTCGATTCAATTTGATCTTTGAACTAAACCATTAACACCCTTATACATGTAAGGACCTAACACAACCAATATTTAAAACCAGGTGTATGTGGTCCTAAGCCACATGTAATACCAATGAAATTACATACAAAGCTATCTTTAAAGAATAAATTTGTATAAAATGTTTGTCTAAATATGCCAAAGAACCATTGCAAAAACTTCACATTAGGAGTGTGTTCATAAATACTATTATAAAAGTATGTTGTTCTTTCAAAACGTAACAAAAGATTAACTATGTATATATTACAAACCAAAGGCTTAAGATCAAGCGTTAGCAAAACACAAACAAGTTTGAAAAGTCTTTAATAGATACATTATCCATAAAAACATTTTTTCTAATCTATTACAAAAACATAGGTTATCATGGTCGGGGTCCTTAGTCGTACCATTCATCTAGAAAATCCTCAAAATCTATCCCATAACCTAACTGATCATAGAACTCACCCTCATCAACACCCGTAATAGTAAACCGTGTGCCAAAGGCCGAATACACAGGTAAATACGAAATGATATGCACTCTTGGACTAAATGTAATGCAACAACCATCAAATTATTAACCATTAAATAAGTAAATCAAATCAACAAGGGAGCATCCAAACTTCAGAGACAATCCATTAGGAACTTAGGGGTCCTGAGTAATAGTAGGTGCTAAGGGAGTTGATATAGGCGGCTCAAATACCTATATCTAGCTGGAAAGGAAAATAGTTTCATCTATGGTTCACAACCATTTCTCATCTTTACTTAACTTAATCCATAATATCACTTAGTTCAACTAGTCATATAAACGCGAACTAAATCATATTAATTTCTTTTAAGAATAAGTAAATGTTATACCGATACCATTAGCTTTATCGACTACCCGCTTAGCCACTTATAAAGTGTCATTGCATCATGATAGGGTAGCCTAAATGCCTAACTACCATGTTAATATTGTCAACAGGGTTGTTGTACATTAGACCAAATTAAACGACACACACATAAATAATTTCAAACACATTTAAGTCATCTTTTATTAAAATCAATTGAATTATGCTTAACCTATTAACCACAAACAAGTTACTATGTACCTGTAAGAAAGAATTTATTTGACAATAGATTTTTGTGCAAACACAATTGAGATTAAGAACAGTAAAGAAATCATTTCATATGTGATTTAATTCAAACCACAATTGAGTGTCAAGTCCTCAAATTATTCTAACAAACATAGGTAGTCTTTCATAAAATATAACTTATGATTTAAACCTATACATACATATCATACATTCATTTACTTTAGTTATTTTCATTTTATTTTATATTATTTTCAAAACAAGGCAAAATGGCGAAACAAGGAAGGCGGACCAATCGTGCCTGTGATTCATGCCATGATTTAAAATAACGGGTATAATCACGCCCATGATTGTAAAGTTTTGAAGAAAAAATTGATCGAGGATTGAATGATCCTGTGATTCCTCAAAATTTACTAACCCAAGCTTACCAAGGTGTGAATCACGCTTGTGATAGGAAAACTTTAAAATTTATAAATCAATTTGAGGCTAGCAAAGGCAAGGTCATGAACGTGATTCTCAAATTTTACAAAATGATGGCTAGCATGGGGTAGATCACACTCGTGGTTCACTAAGTTTTCAAAAAACAAAGGTTACCACGGCTTAGACCACACGTGTGATTGCTTGGAAATTTAAGATCTAAGGCTACCACAAGCATGATCATGGCCATCACTTTTGTTCCAGGATCGATGATTACGTTTTTCCCCTGTTTTGCTTTGTTTTCAAAATTAAACCTAACTTATCTAAACTAACTCAAACACTTCAAAATATCATATATACTTAATATTAGATATCTAAGATTCATTTTCATCTATTACCCATTCACATACATATAACCCAACTACTCTTTCATCAACAACATCCACACTTCATCAACATCACTTCTCCAAACCAACACAACATGTAAATCTTACATATCACTTACTCATCAAAATATTGATGTCAAACTTCATATTTCTATTCTTATAACCCCTTACGATTCATCTAAACTCAAGAACTAACTTAGCTCATTCACATGAAAGTTGTTTCACTTGAGATAACAAATAACAAAAGCCTATAAAGAGTAAACAACACTTACCTTAAACCTTCTTAACTTGTAGATGAAAACTTGTAAGAATTCTTGATGAGTTTGCAAGAAAATTTAGATTGAAAAAGATAGATGAAATAAGCATGAAGGCAACGTGTATGACGGTCGGTTTTGAGAGTGTTTTTAGAAGAGTAATTAGCTTAAATTCATATCTCAAAATTTTCCATTGACTTTACAATAAGTTGGGAAGAGTTTAGAATGTTTTTCATAGGCTTAGGCTTATGTTTATTTATGGATTTAGGCTTCAAATTGCATCAAGATATGGCTTCTTCTTAAAACAAACATGCAATGCAATACAAAAGCAAAATCATACTCATTATTTATCATACTTTCATTTATCAATCAATCACTCTATATTTATATATATATATGTATATATATACATAAATGCAATTTAATTAATCATGGAAGGTTAGGATATTTCAAGATATGGCAATCCTAACATTTAGATTTTATAGCAATTTGTTTTGCATACCTAAAATTGGATAAGCTAAACCCTTAAACTCATACTCAAACTAAGTAAAATGAAGTAGAGAGAAAACTTAATAGTCCATAATAATTATAAATCATGCCATGCAGCATGCCCTACAATGGTCGTTATCATAACATTCATTTTCTTACTTCCTTACATTGGCTAACTGCAATAGCTTATTGACTAACCTCATTTAATATATATATATATATATATATAAATATCTTTAATAATTCATTCATTGTAGTATTTACAACCAATATATATACTATATATATTGTTGCAAATGACTGCAACTTTGAGTTACTTGATCATAATTAGTAAACGGGTTGAATTTGAATTCAAAACAAAGTTCATTTATTTAAATAAGTTGAGTTCAAGTTCCTATCTAAACTTGTAAGATTATGTCATTTACAAATGAGACAAATCCCCTTATATATACAAAAGATCTTCAAGAATGAATGACTAAGATTATTAAGATTTAATGACTGAGATTAAAACCTATCCACTATTCTACCTACTACATTTACCTACTAATATACATTGAATTTGGACAATCTATATTCCATTAGGAACTCCCCGAGTCTTCTAGATGCTTCTTCGATCTTCTCAATTCATGTTTTGACATTAGATATGGACATTAGGCTCTTTGTTGGGCTTTAAAGAACCTTGTGTATTCGATGACATTTTCCCCCACTCAATCTAGCAAAGTCCTGTTCACATAGTCCTATACAGCACTTATCCTTCTAGGCTTCACAAGCAAAGGCTAAGTTTAGCCTGAAAATCAAACATAAGAGTTTTAGAGGGAGAAAAAGTTGAGAGAGTAGCTCTAAAAAGATTAAGACAGTCGCTATCGAATTGATGATTTACAAATGAGACAGATCCCCTTATATACATGAAAGACCTTTCAGAATGAATGACCAAGATTATTAAGATTTAACGGCTAAGGTTAAATCATACCTGCTATTCTAATTATCACATTTACCTACTAATATTCATTGAATCTACATAACCTAGATTCCCTGGGAACTCCTAGAGTCTTCTAGATACTTCTTCGATCTTCTCAATTTGTGCTTCGACATTGGATGTGGACCTTGAGCTCTTTGTTGGGCTTTAATGAACCTTATGTATTCAACCCATTTTCAAAGGTCTATGACATTCTCCCCCACCCAATCTAGCAGTGTCTTCGTCACATACCCCACCTTGAATGTTTTCGAGTCCTATCCTTCCTCTTAGGTGTAACCCCAAGTTTTTCTATAAATCAAGTTTAGAAAATAAAATTTAAATTTTTGTACATTGATTATGAGTGTTATGATGGTTGGAACGTTGATTAGATTCAAGTATAATATCTTTTGTAAAATAAATGTAGTAGAAATAGAAATTTAATATTTTCAATTGAATTATTTCAAATTGTTTGTCTACTAAATTATGTTTTCAAAATTCACTTAGAAAATTGAATTCCACAAACTTAACTCTTAAATTATCAAAATTTTCATTATGGATTCTTATAAAGAATTATCTAATCACAATGAATGTATAAACTAAATTTTTCTAAACTTTGTATTGATTTCAAGTAATTGTTGACTTTAATGTATTAGATTTGTAGAAGTTGATGTATACATTAGAGTAAGCTCTTTTGATACATAAATTAAGTTGAATTTCTATTAATTTAAGTCTTAAACCCCATGATACCTATCATGTAACTATCCACACTCAATAAACTTCAAAAGCATTAAAAGTCAACAAGTTTTTCTCTCTATATATATATGGGATAAACTTCAAAAGCATTAAAAGTCAACAAGTTTTTCTCTATATGTATATATGGGATAAACATAAAAATTTGATAGAAAATTCATCTACTCTTCTTCTTCTCTTGTAACCGACATTGTTCACACACACGCACTCCACAATTCATCTTCTTTTTATCTTCTTAAATAAAAAAGAAACTTAAGATAATCTTCTTCTATCGAGTTAAGAAGCTAATAGGTAAGTCAGCTCTTGCTTTTCCTTAGTCGTTTTGCTACATAAGTATGTGTAAGTTAAGAGTTCTTATTAATTGTTGGTTTATGCAAGATTGTTATGAGTTTTTTTTTTGTTAGTTTTCGGATGTGGAGTTATAAAATTGTGGTATTTAAGTCTTAAGTCATGGATGTTATGAGATAAGAATGGTTGGTTGACTTTCATGTGGAGATGGCTTAAGTGTTGGAAGTTATGAAAGTAAAAAGGATGGGTGAAAGTCTGGTATAGTGATGTTATAGTGTTTTTTATGATAAAAAGACCTTTGAAGTTGGTTAAAATGTATAAAATTTTGATGTAAAGAAGTGTGTTTTGCTGTTGGATGAGCATAAGGGCATGGTAGAGGGCTTGATGTGTTCTGTGGCAAGGGGCATGGTAATCTCTATTTCCACGCCTAGGTTAACATGCCCTTCCATATGAGGCATGACAAGAGGCGTGGTAGCTTCTAGCATTAGCTTTACTTATATGCCCATCTATACGGGGTATATTGTGGGGCATGGTGGCATTCGTGTCTCACCCTGCTCCAAGGGCGTGGTGAGGGACGTATGACCTCTATTCCATATTTTGTTCTCCTAAAGCTTTAGAATCTTGTTTAATTCTTCTTTTTCTTTATTAAGTAGTTAGTAATACAAGCTTTTCTATCTTATAGGAGCCCTATATCAGGACTCAAACTTTCCTTTTGATTATTACGACAATTGAAGAGAATGCACCGGTGAGTAATTGAATCTTTTCACTTACATGTGATTGTGGTATAGTTGCATAAAATTCTAATATAATCAAAATTTGAATTTATGTATGGGGATTGGGAAGTAATGCATGTTGTATGTTTGATGATTGAATAATTTTATAATGTTCAAAGTGAATACTAATTGGTTAATCTTAAATGATGCATGAGCATTATGGATCGTCTAAGAGTTTGATGGTCACCTAATGAATTGATCTAAACCTTATTTGACTTATAAATAAACTAGTCATGCATTGCATTGCATAGCATACTTGCATTTATTTGGTATTTACATCACTTATTATCGTTTCAATTCGATGGTGATGCTTGTGTAAATCCAGTGAATCCAATAAAGATCACTATAAGGTTGCCAATTCTACAAGAACAAAACAAACTTGAAGGACGTCGTCTGATGAGGGTTGGTATGAAACGATAATACTTATTGAAAATTCTTAGCACTAAATGAAGTGGAGGAAATATTGTATATATGTATATATATGTTTATAAACAAAAATTGATATTAAAGTTTGAAATGAAGACTCTTTCTTTAGTTTTTGGATTTCCTGGGCATGAAATACAGTACTGCTCCTTCAACCCAAAAGGGAGGTTGTAAATCCCCATGTGTTTGGGTTCCGATCACTTAAACAATGTTTATACATATGTTTGCCTATTGCATTTCATATGAGTGTTAATCAAATATTGTATGATTTGCTATGTGGTGTTGAGATTCTTTTACTCATTGAGCTTTTTATGTTCACGCTCCTTTAGACTATTGCTTTGTAGGGACTTAAGCTAAAAGACCAAGATTGAGGCCAAGTACAATATAGAATAGATTTGCGACTTATGTATTTATATTAGAAGGAAGACTTTATTGTTATAATAGAGACCTAGAGTTAGTACTTGTAATAGTATAAGTTTTAGGAGTATTATCTTTTATTTTAGTGTGATTAAGGTTAAGCTCTTAAAGGTAAAGTTGTAATCCTTTATATGAAGTTTGGAGACTTAAATTTTTGTTTTCATATTTGGCTTGTATATATGCAATGTCTTTCTTAATCTAAAAAACCTTAAATCTTGTTAAATTTGTCCATGCCACAGGACATGTTAGTTGTACAATAGTCATATAACTTCCTAGAGGCCTCGGTTAGTTATATGAAGTATTGTTAGTGCTAGGGTACCTTATAGGGATGTGGCAGCCTACATGTCTAGTGGCAGCCTACATGTTTACTAGCTCCTTCTCCATTTCTTCTAGGATGAATTTTTCTTGCTTTACATTACCTTTAGCTTATTTGATCTATCAGCCTGTCGTATGATTTCCACCACTAAAGCTAGGCCAATTTCTTTCTTTAAGTACTATCGACTTAAACCATGGTTTGCAAATGTAAGTTGCATTGTTATTATGAGCTTTATTATTTGCCTTATCTTCCTCATCACTGGAACAATGCATTGAGACTTCCCATTGAACAAACAAATGGAGTTTGACTTTGGAAAAATGATCGCATTAATCTTGTATAAGAAATCCATGCCAATAATAAACTCAAAATCATCCATAGGTATTACTTCTAGTTCTCTCTCCCTTTCTAGCTATTAAGGTTGAATTTTACATCCTTATCAAGTCTAGACGTTGGGATTTCGTTTCAATTTACTATCTTCAATTGAGCATTGCTCTTTTTTACCTTTAACCCCAATCTATTTGCATCATCCACGTATATGAACAAACACTAATTAACCTTGTATTTACCATTGCATTCAACTTTCTTCTAACCACTGTTACCTTAACATACATTAAGCCTTTGTGCTTCTTATCACAGTCTTTGTGGCATTAAGTTATCATATGGTGCCAATGCATCTCTTTACCTCTTTGTTTAACTTGTCTTCCGTGATTAAAACCATCACACGTCCCCGTTTTGGACACCCCCCAGCATAGTATGGCCCATCACAAAAGTAGCATTTTAATTCTTGGGTCTGCATTGTGTATTTTGCTCCCTCATTTATTTTGCTTCCCTCTTTGATGGATTTGGTGATTTACTACTTTCACCTTCCTCCTCTTCTTCCACTTCACTACGAGAGGAGTATTCAACTTCTTTACTGAAAAATTCTCTCAATTCTTCTACGATGGCTATGGCTTTTGAGATATTCTCCACACCTCGTTACTCTAACTCTACTTTCGCCCATAGTTTCAATCCATCTAGAAACAATACAAGAGCATTATCCTATTTGGGGTTTAATATCTCCAACACAAGTTATGAAAATTCTTGTACATACTATTTCACAATGCCCTTTTAAGTAAGATGACAAAGTTTGACTTTAGCCTTCCTTTTAACATTATGTAGGGAAAACATACCATTGAACTTAGTTGTGAAATCTATCAGAAAGGATATCTTGTTAGCTCTTCTTCTCCATAGACTATGGCTAAATCACTTAAGTATAATGCTATAGTTCTTAACATACCATTGAACTTAGCTCTTCTTCTCCCAAAGGAAATTATCAACTTTGCTCGTTGACCACATCCCTTTTAAGTACTTTCACTTTAGCACATCTAACCTGATTGTTGGTTAAATTGTCATAATATTAACTAATGCTGCCTTATAGGTTTCTAACTGAGCCTTGGGATCCTTTATCTCCTTAAAGTCTAAAAGGTCACTTCTATTCTCTCCTCCATTCCAGCTATCCCAACATCCACTTTACCCATTATAGCCCCTACATCTTTCATATAGGCTTTAAGGACATTATCTCGTGTGTAACGCCCTAACCTAAAGATGTTATCAGCTCGCCATATGTCCTTATCAAAGATGAACACAGTAAGGCTATAAAATTCCTCTAATCCATAAATATACATCATATATCACCAATCACTCTCAATAAGGTAATATTAATACTTAAAAAATAAACTTTCCTTCAGTCATCTATTAGCATGAACTAAAAACTAACTTAAACATCGTAAGAAAATCCTTAAAAACATTAAAAGATCTCAAAAGCTAAATAAATCATCATATGGTCTTTTCAACTGCTATCTCCAATATAAACAATCTAAATATCAACAGGATGATCCGGTCCACTATCGCTCTCCACGTAGTCCACGAACACATCATAGCCCGATAAATAATATACCATTGGATCTTCACCTATTCCCTGAAAAAGATAAAATAATGAGCGAAAACGCATAGTACACCGAACCGAAAACACATGCACATGAATAAACAACAAGCAAAAATCACATACAACATAATAACTAATGCAGAAAACACAAATTTATTATCTTTGATTAGTCAACAAACAACTCAGTTTAGGGTCATTCATGCTTAACCCCAATCCTGGAGTATCTCAAGACTCTTAAAAACAACCAATATAGAAAATAGGTAATATATACATATATGGTGTTGCAAATCTCCCGTACACTCGAGGTGCCATACTTGCACTGCTCCTAAACTACTGGAATCATCTTCAGGTGCAACTCCACATCAGGACAACGCCACATAAGGATCATCAGGTTGCCAGCGTTAGTATCATACTCTGTGTGGCTTTTACTAACCACAGCCAATCACAAGCAACAAACAATTCAATCAAAATTCAAATAATATTAGGTCAATTTTCCAATTCTAAGCCTACAAGCAAGTTCAACAAACATGGTAAGGTTGTACCTGAATTCGCTTTAGGAACAAGAACCTTAAATCAACAAAATCGCCTGAACACAAACAACAACTATTCTTAAAACTGAATCCACAAAGATAAACATATTCCTATAATCATCTAATCCTAAGAATTACAAATTCTTAAGACAATCTCACTTTCCTCCTTGAATAGCAATAAGAAAAGACTCTAAATCAAATTATGATTTCTTCACACTCCTCAAGATCTTGATTTCCTTCAAAAACACTTCACAAACTTATAATATATAACTTAGGATTACTCAAGGAAAAAGAAAAGGATTGGTATTACTTAGGTTTTGTTCTTGAGAGCATTTAGGGTTCCAAGGACTTAAGGATCTATTTATAGACCTTTAGGAGACAAAGAATACATTAGCAAACTAAGGAAACTCATGCAAAAGGTGGCTCAAATATGAAGGAGCAAAAATCACAATGTAAGCCGGCTATAGAGCTGGTGACTTTCCCTACTAAGGCCGTGAGGCGTTGGATTTCTAGGTTGGTGGCTTAGAGCTGGCCTAGCGCCTCCTCTTCCTGCTCTTCATGAAAACTTCCATTGAGTCCAAATCCATCTATTAAATGACAAAAATACCCTCTTAAACAGTATTATATTACAACTTTACCCTTCATTATATATTAATTATTCATATATTACATAGTGCCTCTATGGTTTCCCTGATATGGTTGAGATCCCTCTACCACTTACCTCGGAATTTTTCCTCTAACTCATCTATATGGGTTTTGGACTCTTCCAACCCTTCCTTCACTTTAGCGATGCAAACTGCAAAGTTCCACCGTTCACTATTTTGACACTAAGTGCCATCATGTCCCTTGATTGAGCCTTTTATCTGGTAAGTAAGTGAACCTTGCAAATGGTCTCATCTCCTATAGCTTGGATACGATTTTCCTTGTCAAAAGACATCACTACTCTAGCACTTGAAATCCTATTCTAATACCACTTGTCACAAGATTAATGTTTTTAACAGTTCCCATGTGGCACTTAGCCTTCTAGGCTTCACACACAAAGGTTGAGATTACCTTTAGAGAGAGAGAGAGAGAGAGAGAGAGAGAGAGAGAGAGGAGGGAGACGCTCTAGGTAGAATAAGACAATCACTATTGAATTAATGATTTACAAATGAGGGAAATCCCCTATATATACAAAAAGCCTTCAAGAATGAACGAGTAAGATTATTATGATCTAAAACGAAGATTAAATCCTTATTACTACTTTACCTACTATTATACATTGAATTCAAATAATCTAGATTCCCCTAGAAACTCTTAGAGTTTCCTAGATACTTCTTTAATCTTCTCAATTCGGGTTCCAGTAATGGATATGGATCTTAGGCTTTTTCTTGGGCTTTAATGAACCTTGTGTGTTTGACACATCTTCAAAGGTTCGCGACATTGGTCATTTAAGTTTGCAAGCTAACTCGTCAACATTTGTGAGTAAATGAGCTTAGGTTAAACTTAAAATAAAAACTCATTTATCTAAATAATTGGAGCATAAAAAAACCTAGCATAAGCGAGCTTAGCTCAAGCTCTTGTATAGGCTCATGAGACAAGCTACTTATATCCAACTCGCTTTAAGCTTGATTTTGGTTTGAGCTTGATTTAAAAATGAGCCACATAATTTCAAATAATTTTCATTTGTTTAAACAGATTGAGTTTGAACATGTATTTTAGACTTAAATAAAAAGCTTGACTTAGCTCAAAGTCGATAACTTATTATGCAAGTTCAATTCAAACCTTTAAAATTTGACTTCACTCATTTGCAACCTTATACACACACAAAAACATGCACACACACTTCATCATACAAGCACACGTATTGTGCAATCTCCATAATAGATATGTTATGGCATCAATTCCTTTTATTCAAGTGATTGCATATGTAACAATGATATATTATGGCATCACATGTGTGTAACACATTGATACATGTCCCATAATAGATATACAATCCAAAATATTTTCAATTTCCATACCCACATGCTTAGGGTGGTGCTCCATATTCAACCACTTATGTACTTCACTAACCATTACAATTCATTCAGTAAAGTAGCAACACATTAATGAGCACATTTAGCATTCAAATTAGCATTTAATTCAACATTTTAACCAAGAATTGTCATCTGGTATTCACAACGGGTGAAGTCACATAGATAAGCAACAAATGGGTGATCATACATTGTCGTGAGCACTACATATACATATACATAAACTAACAAAGCAAAGGTATTCACCTAACCTAGTCCATGTACAACAGAACACTTATTATCTTATGCATATGTTTTTCATGTGAAAAGCTATTATTTGGTCTTATCGGATACATTTTCATACTTAGAAGATCTCAAATGAACTATAAAGAATACTTATTGCTTTTCTACATTCATAATTAACTACAAAAGTTTTTCTTAAACAATATTAAATAATGACAAAAAAACTAAATTGATTATATAAATATCATTAAGATCCATCTAATTTTAAATTCTTGAAAAGGACGAAATACTAAAGAAACCAAAAAGGTTTTATGGTTGAAAAATATTCTTGGGTACACATTGAAAAGGGAAAAAATTCAAAACCATACTTTACTTATGATCTTATGATGTGGCTTTGTTAGCCGCATCGAGCCAAGTTCTTTAGCTTATTAACAACACATTGGATAAGTTATATGAGTGCTTAGGTCAATTTTATATGCTGGAAAAAGAAAAAGAAAAGAAAAAGGAGAATTCACTTCTATACGAAATTCTGCGTTTAAATCTCACAAATTTCATTAGTCATTATATATGATTGGTATATATACTGCATTTTAGTATGAATCATATTTTATTTTTTTCCTTTTCAAATAATTGTAATTAATATATTATATCCCGGAACAGGAAAGGAAAAAAAATCCAAATCTTACGAAAGATAATTTTATAACTTATATTATTATTTTTTCCTCACACAAACAATTAAAGATATATAAATACTTTTATTATTTTTAAAATAATAAACTAGTTATTGTAAACAGAAAAGCTTTTCTAAAAATTTGAGCATTTAGGATTAGTGGTGTAAGAATGTAATTTTAAATATAAAAAGTGTTTAGTCCAAATGTAATTAGAATTAATCTCATATTGTAGGTCTAATTTTGATGGTTTTTTTTTTTAATGTGAAACTATTATAAGGTGGAGAATCGAACTCGATAGCCGGGGAAACAGAACTGATGTACTGGCTAGATGATTGACGCTTCGATGAGCATATTCATGGGCCCAAGTTGTGCTCTTTGGCCCCGAATACTTGATGGCTGATGCTACCGAACGTTGAGCTACTCAAGAAAATCTTATAAATAGAAATAGCCCATGCCCATTCCATCCTGCACACCTCTAAAGTAATTGGCGCTATTTTACAAAATTCCAGAGCCTACTCATTCCTTTTGAGCCTTCTCAGTTAACGATCGCGAGATCTTCTCTATCTCTATTCGAACTTAGGTTTGACTATGATAACGAGTTCTTGATTTCGCTAATGATTAAGTTCGTACTGTGCATTTCGGCCTCTACATTAGATAGATATATGATTTTATCGTAATCAAATCTTAAAAAAGAACAGAGACCTTTTGATTCGTAAAATTAAGTGAATTGAACTCCGGCACCTTGTAGTATGATTAATATAATAAATGACAATTGTTGATCTGATATTTTCGTAGTTGTGATTAGGATTATTCTAGGGTTGAAAGATGGATGAATACTTGCAATACATGAAGACTTTGCGCTGTCAGATGAATGGTAATCCTTATCTCTTCACTTTCTTGCTAGATTGAATTCGAAATTGTGCATTCCTTCATGCTTAATCTACATATATGTTTTCTCACTGAATGAAAACTTATTCCAAAAGATGTGGAGGATCAGGCGGCCAAGATTTCCTTTGAAGAGCAGATGCAGATCACTACAATTCAAACTCTTGAAAAAGATCTATCTGCAGGTTTTTCTTTCTGCTTCTCTCGTTTTGCTTTTTTTTTTTTTTTTTTTTGGAAATATCATCTGTTTTATGGACGTATCACATATGTTTTGCTTCATGATCAAAACGATGAATCATAAGCCTTTTCATTCATTTGCTGCTACTCCAAATTTGAAGTTGACGTCAAAATGCCTTTAGCTGCAATTGATTTGTCTTTGTTTAGCAGTCTTCCAACATTATATAATTTTGATATACTTTTGGCCTCAAACTGCATGTTAGCTGCCATAAGTTTTATTGCAGCACACGGTAAGCAGTAATTTCTTTCAATACGTGTCACGCAAAGAAATTTCGATGGATGTTTTTCATTTATATTTCCTCCAACAGAGATGTGTGTAGGTGACATCTGTATTAGCAAGCCAACCGTTTCATGAATTTGTTCTGTCCATCTTCTTGTATTTCAATGCTTAACTTATATGTGGCTACAGGCCAGTTGTATTTGAATACCTTTAGGGCATGACTTTGGTGATTCTTCTCATTTAGGTGGTTCCGTTTGATGTAGAACAATACAAGGATGAACACGCAAGGGGGGCTGTTATTCAATGAGTTGACAGTGCTAACTATTTCTTGGTTCACTTGGGACTGATTTACAAATTAGCAGTATATATATATTACAATATTTACGTATTTACAATAATCCTGCCTAAATGTAATCTGGAATGAATCTGAAAGTATTGTATCCTTTCAAAGGACGCTGATTCATTTTTTGTTTATCCATTGGCTAATAATATCGGGTCATATACTCTACAAGATACTCAATGCAAGTGCGTGTATGCTAAATTTGTCTTGGTCTAGATAATTGTGTGTTTATTGATCCTCTGTTATGTTGGATAAAACAAATCAATGTGTTGCTCTCACAAATGTGCCTTTTGCCCTTGGCAAACAGCTCCTATAAATTGAATCATATTTGCTGCCTGAAAATGTGAATGGTGACTAAAAAGACTTCTTTTTGTTACATTGGTTAAAATGGTGATATTTTGGCTTCCCTATATATAATTCCGAGAATAGGTGCCATAAAGCATTGTGTCTATTTATGTGGTGAAATTACTTTGCTGTTATAGTCACAGGTGCTATGTCATTTGTTAACCTTATATATGTGGAGGTGTTGCTCAATCCATTTCAATATATCAGGGATGATGAAATTTTTAGATTATTTATTTATTTATTTTTATTTTTTAAAGCCACATCATTGGTCGAAAGCTATTAAGCAGAGTTGTTAACATTTCTCTTTGATTTTTATGCTTCTGCAACTTGCGAGGTCGATTTTGATTGCTTTTGCAGCTAAAGCTGAGTTGCAAAGAGTTGAAGGAGAGAGAATGCAATTGGAGGCAAAAGGCCAAATATGTTCTGAAATATTGGAGAAACAACGAAAGCTTGCTTCTTTGGAATCTGATGCCTGCACTCTTGCACAGGTAGTGCCATTATAACATTTTTTGTGGTGAAATTCAGGTAGATAAAGCATATGTCCTTTAAGAGAACATTATGAATTTTTTCTGCAACTAACACATTATGGACTCGCTATACCTAATTGACTATATTAAAGCATTGCTGCTATCTCTTGCTGCCTTCTTGTCATCTACTTTGTTTCACTTACTGAGTTGGGGCTATATCTGTTCTAAGAAACAGTAGTTGGCTTTATTTTTTTTCCAGTCCATGTCAAATGCATCATATTCATTCTTCTTGAATGATCACTTGTCGACTATGTTTACTTCATTTTCTTACAAAATTTTTCATAGATTAAGTTGTACAAAGCCTGTGGGTCTCTTTAATACTGAAGATTTTAAATTCATGTTAATGTTTGTCATGTCCTATGATCAATTGGTTTTCCTCTTTTAATTTTCATTTTTTTTCTCTTGTTATGCTTTGTCCTTCAATTGTCTTCAAGTTTTGGCATTGTTGGAGCATTCTCACGGTTGTGGATTTCTTTAGTAGATAACATGGTGCAAATCTTCGAATTAAAGGAAAATAATTAGCAGTAATGAAATGAACATACAATTATGCTTTCTTGTTTAGATTCTTCTGTTTGCTTACACTTTCTGAAATTAGATCTTTAGCTGTTGTAGAATTATTACCTGTCTACCCTTTAAAAACAAAAGTACCCTATATTGAATCAATTGGACACATATGGAGCCCTTTACATATATTACAAACATAATGTAAATCACATAATTAGGATTTCATCTTCTAGAATTACTTATGCACTTGTCAAAATGTCTACAAAAGGAAAATTAAGCAATCCAATACACTGACCTCATGAAATGGCAATTAATAATATGGAAATTGCATATTTATTACAAAGCAAAGCTAATAACTGACTAAGAGACACTCATTAATAACCCTCTAATAATTTGACACATGTGGGATCAAAATAAAAGGCACCAAAGTTCTGAAGCCTTTTTATGTTATTGCAATGGAGTTTTAAACCAATTAAATCCTAAAACTTTCAAAAGTTGGTGCTACCATGCCATATTGGTTCTAATATGTGTATTTTAATGTTTTGTATGGCATGTGACAATAACATGAATTGCTAAAAGTGAAAGGTTTTATCATGATGTGATTTTCAAAATGAAAAAATCATCAGAGCAGTGCTCAAGCCTTAATACCACTTCGTTGGATTGGTTACATAAATCATATTTTTCCTTAGAGAAAATGCAAAAGGAAAAAAAAAAAAGAGAATAAAATTGAATTGTAAAATAAAATAAGATTAATAGAGAAATCCTGATACTAGGAATGGTAGCCACAAATTTCCACCACTTCCAGAAGCCCTCTAATAAATTTGCTTCAGAGCTAAAAAGGGGATCCTCTTGGTGATTGCCTCCTCAGATTAGGTATAATTTTTTTTTATTATTTTAATGTTTTCCTGCATATGAATGATCATCTTCTATTGCAAATTTTGGTTTTTTAATTTGTTGGTATTGCATTCCATGTCAATTGCAACATGATATGAAAAATAGTGGAAGACGCCATTATATGACTACATAATATTTCAAAATTTTATAACATGATTGTTTAATATATGAAATTTTTAGGATTTGATTGCAAGTGCCTCAAATATGTTATACAATAGATTTCTCTTTTAATACAGACTTTGGAGCTGATTCGCAGGAAAAACCAGCTTATCAGCCAAAATGCTGGAGAAGAGGTTGCGTTCAGCTTGGTTTGATATTCCTTAGTGCATACGATTTATACATGTAGCATGTAAAGTTAATTTCATCGCCAAAGCGTGTGTGAAAAGATTGATATATGCAATCTTTAAAGTTGACTCCAAAAATCACTAGGTAGTCTATACTGTCCATCTGAGATGCTAATCTGAAAAAAAATGTCATTTTTTATTTTTATTTTTTCCTTTTTCCCTCTCCTGCTTTAGCAACTACTACAAGAATGTTGCTGAGCTCATGGATACCAAACTTCAATATCTACAGGTTCGCTTTTCAAAACCCTTTTATCAGAAAAAGGAAACATTATTCTGTTATGTTATGAGAATAAAACATTTGAATCGAATTATCGGAACAGCAGTTCTTTCTATTGTTTTATGCAGGATTGGCTTGATGGTCGAAGACCTCTCACTGATCAAGAAGAAATACTGGTACTTTTCTTTCTTTGTAGCAATATGCTTTGATGCACCGCTATGAACTGTTCTTATCAAAGGCAAATATAACTCAATTTATTTCTTCGAGCCTTAAGGAGCCTGATTTATTATTGATCATCCCACCTCATGTCAATAGAATTTTAGGTGGGTAGCGTTAGGATGCTTTTATTTTTTAATCTCTTGTAGATGAAATATTCATAATTTCCTTAACACCAAACAGTAATGCAAGTCTTTCATCCAGTAAAACACTATAATTAAATAAAGAAATAAATATCGTCTTCATAAAACAGTCACGGACAAATATGCACTGTCAGCAACATAACATATTATTTGCTTGGTCGTCAAGCAATATTTAGATAATAATGAAACTGAAATTTCCTCCTCAAACCTATTGTCTTTTCTACGAGGCTGTCTATCATTGCCTCTTTTAATTGAGCACCAAGCAGCTTCTTGTATTTTCCCGTGGCATCTTCTAAATTTGAAATATCATTTCTTATGAAGTCAAATTTCCTAATGTACACTTTCTAATAATTTTCTATGCTGTATTCACCGTGTTTTCAGTGATTTACTTCTAGTCAACTTATTATATTTATGATAAATATTTAGCATTTCAAATGCAAAATGCCAAAGATTTCCATAGGATGTGTTAACTGTTTGCCTTAATATTGATTACCTGAAATAATTGTCTCTGATTTAGTTTCATGATTAAGATTTAGTTAAGAGCCAAATAGAATTAAAAGAATTTATATGTTAGAGCACGCTACGGACTTCTGTATTCAAGATGGACACATTTAAGCTTTCTTAGAAGTTGAGAACTATTTCCTGTATAATTTGTGTGAGATCAATCTTTGTACTAGCGGATTTCAAGAAGGTTCGGCAGTTGTTATGGGAGTCATTGTAGTTTCGCACATTTCTCTTAAGCAGGGGACGCAAAGGATTTACCTATTCATTTTATTATGGTATTACAAGTAATTAAAAATTGAATTACATTTTTCTCTAGTGTGCAAATATTGCAATCATCTGTTCCCCCTTTTTTTGTTTTGTCTCCCTGTTCTTTACCAAATACAATATAGAACTCATAAAAAATATTACAATGAAAAAACAAAAGCTTAGCAATCTGTCTTGGGGTCACAGCAAAAGTTGGCATTTGCCAATATTCACTGTTCAGCAGAACTGAAAATTAAGGTGCAGCAGCTATGAATGTACCCTACAAAAAATTGTCAAATTAGTTGATACTTAGTCATTTCTTTAGAGTGGAATCATCGCTGGTAATGGTGAAATAATTTTTAAATAATTAGCATTGACATTTTTAAATTGAAATAATTTTACTTTGTATTTTACCTATTCTGTTTGCATTTTGACCTCTTTGCTAGTTGCTTGATATATTCAGCAATTATAATTAGTTCCATCTTATGTAGACAATTTCATGATTAGTTGCATAATCTATGGATTCAGGGTTGAGGAACTTCATGTCTGTAATTTTCATCTTGTAGTCAATAACCTTAGTCTCTCATAATTGTTGGCATTGATAGGTTTTATTGTGTTTACTAAATAGATGCTGAGCATGACTCCATTACTTGTATTGGTACAGAGCCAGTCATGAGAGAGGGTCAAAGCAGGACGTATTACAATATAGTTCACTCTGCTCCAATTTTACCCTAGAAGGGTGAGCTGCCTTGGGTTTTATACCTATTTCGGCCATGTTGATATAGCTTTCAAAAGCTTCTTCTGTACATTCTCTTTTCTTTTTCACCATCAATCCTTTTTTCAAATATGAGGTAAGCTTAGTTTCCTCTTTTGACCACATAAAACAATGTGCATTCTGCCATAAGTTGTGTTTAGCGTTTGGAGATAGTTGCTCATCGCAATGTTGTCTGATTTCTTTCATTTTGACTGAATGAATGTCTAAAGAGAAAGAAGCAAGAATACATCCACCTACTAGTAAGTCTATATCAGGTACTCAAATTGCACGCGTTGTATTGTATCATATTGTCAACGTAAAGCCATAAATCTATTAGTTGAAGTTATTGCTCTGATGATTGGATTGAGACTTATAGTATTGAACATGAGTTTGAATCATTATATCGTATCATTTAATGGTTATATAGTATATCAATCAATCAAATAACTTTGAATTAATATCCTTTTTTATAAGTGAAGTGATAAATAATTAATATAATTAATATCAATTGTTTTGTTTCAAAAGTTGTGAACATGAAAAAAGAAAGAAAGGGAAAAAAAAATGGGAAATAAAGGTGTTTCATTTTATATATATGACCAAAGGTTTTGGGGAAAAAAAATGTCATCGCACAGCTCAATCTACAGAATAAGCAATAAAGATCCATTCGGCAATTCAAGTCTTATTTCTAGTTGAACTAAATCATTATGCAATGTATATTAATATTATGTTTGGTATATATGGTATTAGATAGGATTTTTGTGCTGTTTAATATTTGGTGTATACAAGTATGGGACAAGATTTTATATTTTGACCATTAGATCATTATGTTGTTATATATTTATTTAATTGTTCATAATTTCAGAATTTTGAAAATTGAAGTTATTTGTTCTTTGAATTTGATTTGTGTACCATGGAGCAATTTCTTTTTTTCTGAATTTTTTCATCTTTAATGGACGTTTTTTCCTGTCTTATTGCCTATAAGAAAAACTAAACAAAGAACTGAGGTTTTTGTCTAGTCCAGTTCGGTCTTATAAAAAATGAAGAATCAAACCCTGCCTATCAGTAGTCTAGTTATGTTCATAATTATTTAATTGGGACTAAATTCATAAGCCTGATAAATTTCAAGCTTAATTTAGTAAAGTTTAAAACATTAAACGTGTTAATTTTAATTTTGCATTTGGGCCTGGGATAAGAAACACTGTAAGGCGCCACAAAAGCATACCAAGAATTAGTGGTTTGACCACCTCAGGAACGGAACAATTTTTTTCTTGGTTGCTTACACCAGCGAAGAATATAGAGCGTTGGATCTAGACATCGCCACGGAGTGGGTTTGCTCCCTATCCTGGCAAGGACATGCTTCGTTGGGTCTGTCTAACACACTTTGGAAACGTAAAATGACAAAACGACTGCAATATTACAGCCTTCACTGATGCAATACAATCAAGTTGCTACATGCAGGCAACCTTGTAATTGATGGGGACAATACATTAATACAATTTAACTAGGAATTTGAAATCAAGCCGGAGACGATACATCCATCTCGACTCATCCATAAATATGGATCATCCACTAATTTCTTATTCACATAAGCATAACAGTTTTCACAAAATTTGTGAATATTGTTTCCCTTCTTAATTAAATTCTCTTTTTTTTTTTTTTATTCTTTTTACGTTAATATTTTCAAACATTCTTAAATTTTACATTTATTTTATAATGTAGTTTTGCAATAGGATTGACCTACCATTACAAGGTGGCAAAGGACAAAACCGAGATCATTAAAATCACTAATTTCATGGTATTATTGTATAAAAGAAAAAGAATCACAATCTTATATCGTCAAATGAAAAAAAAAAATTATTGAAGTCTAACCCAACTCTTTATTCTATTGTAAAATCTATATATGATGGAATTTGTATCAATTTATTATTTTGTGTTTATAAATAATTGGTATGTGAATGGAAAAAAAATGAAAAACTAATTTAAAAATAAAGGAAAAAAAATAAAAAGATGTAATATAATGATACTTATAGCATAAAAAATTCTATAATGAACAGAAAAGTTACAAGCAAAAGAAGATATAATACTATTCATTGCTTTCAATAAAAAATAAAAAAGAGAAAGCTAACGCTAATTTGATAAAGAAGATTTCTTTTATTGATTTTTTTTCCACTAACAAATTAAGTATACAAGATAATTTGTATTTCTAAAATAAATTATAGATGTGGTAAGTTTTACTTTTTAAATTGGTTTTGAGTAAATTCAAATATGAATTTATTTTATTTTATCTATTAAAATTATTTTTTTATTAGAAACTTTTAAAGATGAAACACGCACGTGTGATTAATGTTAGTTGTAATTAAGTTGTTTATAGAAAAATTGAAAGATTTTCGTTGGTGATGATATTCATGCATCCAAATGTGCAATATAGGGGGCAAAAAAGAAGGGAGAAAATTGGAGAACGCTCAGAATGACCAGAACTGTGCAAGAGTGACGTGTGGCAACCTGTCTTATCACGTTTTAACTCATATTATAATGCTGCCAGAATTTTGCTTAATTTGCCTTGCATGGGTTGATAAGTTAAACATGCTACTCCATGTACAAAAAAAAACATGCTACTCCGTGAATCCGCAAAGATTTTCTGCTTTTTTTTACCCCTTTAAAAAGTTTAATGTTAAAATATAATGATATTATATCATTTTTTAATTAAAAATATACAAAATCTTATTTACATATATTCTTATTTCACAATTTCCAAGAGATATTTGTCTTATAATATTACAAACTAGACATCATCACGGGGTGGTTCTGAACCGTGAACCGCCCCGAACCGTCCCAGCGGTTCCGTACTGGGGAACCGCCCCATCAGGGACTGTTACGAACCGTTGAAGGACCCGCCGGAACCGGTGGGTCTTAGCGGTTCGTCACGCGGAACCGACGGTTCCACCGGTTCCGACCCGTCTTTAAAAAAAAAAAAAACCGAAACTCACACGCACTGAATGATTTTGGTGTTTTGTTTGGAGGGTTGGGAGGAAGGAGGAGGAGAGAAGTAGAGGACAGGTCTTTTTAATTTAAAAAAAAAAAAGAAAACTTGGTTTACGGTTCATGTGGAACCAGAACTGGAACCGTCAGAACCGGCGGTTCCGGTTCCACGAAATGTGGAACCGTGAACCGACCGTTTCGATTCGGGTCCGGAACCGACCCGAACCGTGCCGATGTCTATTACAAACCATATCATCCAACAACTTCACTACAAAATATCAATACTTTATCATCATCAATCATCATCTAGAATCTAGATATCGACTCAATTTAAATTTACATTGAAAGTTTGAAATATGATGTCCATCGATATAAAGTAATGAACAACCATATAACAACAAAATAAAATTAAAAGTTTGAAACATAATATCCATTGCCATTCATCATAACTGTTATATTGAAGAAAAACAAACATTATAGTTTCCTTCTTTTTAAATTTATTTTTACATCTTTTATATCGTTTTTCTGTTTCCTGTTATATTTGTAATTATAATTATATTTTTTTCTTTTAATGTGGGTTTACAGATAATTTGACCTGTATCAAGTCAGCCTACTTTTACTTGTGGGTTACATGGGATAGGTAAATATAGCCTACACATTAATGTATGGAAGAGGAGAAAGAAAAGGAAAGCAAAAGAAACCCATGTAGCTCGCATTGGTCCAACATTAGCATTCAGCTCCCCGTAGTCCAACATTAGCATTTCTTTCTATGGAGCTACTTGTATTTTTTTATTAATTAATTCTTGAGATATTCAAATAGTTGATTTGGATCAGGAAGAGAATAGAGGTCAAGGAATAGAGAAAGAAGATGGCATCGATCAATTTAATAAAATGTTGATTTCACTTTCAATTTTGTATGTTATTTGTAATTTAAAATGTGATAATTCATGTGTATGTAGTTCCAAGGTCAATGTAAGAGGAAATCTATATTGGTTTAAGATTAGGCAGCAAATACTATATCTAACACCAGCTAATAACTATTGGGATAAGTGGGTAATAAAGATCCATTAATGTCTAATATTAGTTGGAAACTATTGGTTTAATTATTAACTGCTTTTAACTTTGAGGTGTTAGAAAAAAATGGTATTAGAGCATCCCAACGGAAGCTCTTTAAGGGGAATCACTAGGTGAGAAGGACCTCAACTTGGGTCCTTGTAGGATTGGAGAGCTCCTATATTTTGCAAAAGGTTCTATGACAAGAACCGGTATCTTAACTTTTTATTTTATTTTATTGTTTTTTTGCTTTGTTTTTTATATGATCTCCATTTATTTGCCAAACGGTCAGAACTTCTTCTCTTTTTATTTTATTGTTTTTTTGCTTTGCTTTTTATATTCATTTAAATTAACCACTTTCTTTTTCCTGTTTCGACGCAAGATTCCATTTATTTGCTTTGCTTTGCCTTGGTTTATAATTCTTAATGTTGCCGTTCTGCTATTTTTTTTAGCCATTCTGAATTTGCAATCAAATGGCTCGTTCTTATTTTTTTGTAGCCGTTCTGAATTTCAGAATGGTAAATCTAAATGAAATTTTTTTTTTCTAGCTATATACATGTGAAAATATATTGTTACACCTATTAAAATTAAAATTAAATTAATTATGGTTTGAAATAATAAACCTAAATATTAATTAATGATATATTTATGGGTATTTTCTACTTTTATTTAATTCATTTTTACATAATTTTGTAGATTATAATTTATATTAATATTAGTTGACAATAAAAAAGAGTATCATATAAAAAATACTTAGGACCCACAAAATCTTAAAAAGTTATGAACAACATTATCTAAAGAATCTAAAGATAAAGTGATGAAGTTCTTAAAAAGAAGAGGTCCTTCAAAAACTGGGGTGGTAATCTAGGAATTCTATAAAGATTCTTAGGATCATGAATGCTCTTAGAACTAATCTTCTATCACGTGAATGGTATTATGCATTGAAAAAGGGATTTTAACTCAATGATTAATTATACACCAATAACGTCACTTCATTCTCCACGACAACAAGCCTTATCAGTAATCTCGTTCATTCCAAGCCTGAAATTTTTCTTCACCTATTACATCATGTGGATGTATGTCACAGCCCAAATTCAGACTATGATTATTACCATGTGAACCGCTGGGGCTTAGATGTAGATATATAGTTTGGCTCCCGAGACAGAGACTAGCGCCCGCAATGTGTCAGCGATGGTTTGCCAAGCGAATAAAATCCATCGGGCTTACATATGATATGACGTCGTAGATCAGTTTGGAGCGTAGTGACATGGCACATCGTGTGGGCGATTAGAAATGGATCGCTGTCTAGCGTCGGTGGTAGCCACGTTAATACGTTCATCTTAGTTAGGAAAAATATGAGATAAAAGAATAAGAATTTTTAGGTATCCTAGATAGACTTTATAATTAGGATAAGATAATTATTGGAATATGAGAATTTTCTAGAGTTAATAATTAAGATATCTTTTAGAATTATTAGTTTATTATTGTTCCTATAAAAGTTAGTAATTTATTATTACCAATCATATAGAGATTCCTATAAATAGGTATCATTCGTATGTATAAAATTTGTGTAAAAAAACATAAAACATTTTCTCTATATAAATTTTATATGATAATAAAGCATATAAAGATCTTGAGGGATGTGTGTGTGTGTGTGAGAGAGAGAGAAGAGAAAAAGAAGAGGAGGAGGAGGAGGAGACATAGAATTGCTTCCTTTGCTATGAAAAAGGAGAAGAATTTTAAATTTCAAATTGAAATGACCTAGATTTCATTTCTATTTGAATTTTATATGTTTATTTAATTATTTTAAATTGTTGAATTGAATGAGCATGGTTGTATTGCTAGTATTCTAATATATTATTTTGCATGTATATAATGAAATTAATATCTTTATTTTATATGTATTAATGTGTGTGTAGTAAAATTATTAATTGTGCTTTTTGTGCATTAAGATGTTAAGTTAAGTTAGACATATAAATCATAACTTCATATTTTTTTCTAAGGTTAGTGGATAGAGTTCTTAATAATTAAGTTAGTAATTAAGCAATACAAGCCCTAAATGAGACCTAAATGCACCCCAAATGCCTCCTAAATTTATATATGCATTAAGGGGTAAATTTGGAATGTGTTAAAGTCAAAATTAAGCTAATTTGAACTACTTTTTGGGGCAGTCATATTTATCCGAATTTTCTTTTTCTTTCTTTCCTTTCTTTTCTTCTTCCATTTCCAAACTCAAGACAAGGTCTCTATATCAAGTTCTAAGATATCAAAGTTTTCTCAAGACAAGGTATATATAATTATTTGAATTGATTTAGTTATGATTGATGTGTTTTCTTCTTGAAGTAATTACATGAATTTTCATTGGAATGAGTTTAATGTTGATCAAATTGTTGTTCATGTTTGGAATGAGTTATGAATGTGTTATATGAGTGTGTGAGTGTTTATGCATGCATGATTGAAGTAATATGAAGTGTGGGAGGATTTGAAGAGGAATTGTGTATGAAAAATTTAGATTGGATTGATGTGGAGTTAAAGTGTTTAAATGTGTTGAATTCTTGTTTGAGTTGCAGAATTGAGTAGTATGCTATGAGTGAATATATGAAGTTGGAAGTGTAGTGGAGGAAGGTTTTTAAAGTGTATTAGAATAGAATTTTACAAAGTGGAAAAACAGGGGATTTGAATTTTCGTTTAAGCCTGTTTTTAAACGTACGCGGCACTTGGGAATTCAACGCCGCCGGCTTAGAGGCAGCGTTGGATTCAGAATTTTTAGACTGGATGAAACCGCCGGCTTTCGCTAGAAAGTCAGCCGGCGTTCATTCGTTCATATTGTACGCCAGCGCTGGGAATCAAGGCCGCCGGCGTAAGTGTCAAAGCTGCCCGCGTATTTGGGTAAGCGGACGGCTTAGACCTCTCTGGACGTTTTTGAAAATTTTGGTTTTGGATTCTACGCCGGCTCAAGGCCGGGCGTAGATGCAAAGGAGGCGGCGTACCCTTGTACACTGCCAGCGCTGGCAGTGTGATTTTCAGAGAATTGAGCACCGGCCAAAGCCGCCGGCTTTGGCTGCCGGCCTATCCCCTGTGCTTTTGAAATTTAAAAACTTTTTCTAAAAATTTTCGAAGTTTGTTATTTGAGCAATTGAGTTTTTATTAAGAGATTTAGATATAATAGGATGTTTAAATGCTTATTTGTGACCTTGTATCAATTATTTGGATTTCTTGATTAATTGTGATATATGGATTTAATATGTGTATAATTGTGATAATGAAATCTATACTTGTTGATTTATTGATTATTGTGATATTTCCATTACAGTTAAGGATTCTTCGGTTAGTTCATCACCGAGAGATCCTAGTTATATACTAACGGGTTCAGGTACGCAATAACTTGTTTGATGTTTGCTAGGACCAGACATTTCTAATTTGACCTAAATTGATTCGCTTTAATTTGAATGAATTGGATGTCTATTACGCTGTTTAATCTGGTCCGAGGAGCAGCAAACCTGTCATGATGCAATGACATGTTAGCTAGGCGCTTAACCAAGTCATGATGCAATGACTTTACCATGATGCAATGGTACGCTATGATGCAATAGCGATTCTTTTGGTTAAGTGGGTAGCCGATAGGGGGAATGTATCTGTGTAACGTTTGCTTAAACTTAGGGGGAAATACCATGATTTAGTTCAAGGTTTATGGGAACTTGTGAACTAGGCTCATGTTATGGACTGAGTTTAAGTAGAGTCGGGCAACGGCTTTTAAACCCTAGATGAAGCTATTATCTTCATGAAATAGATATAGGAGATATAAGTATTCGGACTGCTTATATCAACCCCCTGAGCAGCTGCTGTTACTCAGGATCCCTGGATTCCCGAAGTGTGACCGGGGTTTGAATACCCTCTTGTTGATTTGTGAATAAAATGTAATAAAGATAACCACTTGTTCTATGTGCATTACATCAATTGATGACTTGTTTGCATTGGTTATTGTGTACTGGGCCTCTGGCTCACTTTTGCTGCTTTGCAGGTATTGGAGACGAGTATTACGATGACTTGGGCTATGGGTCCGATTTCGAAAGATTTCTGGACGAGTGGGATGAATAGGATCCGATTACCCGGGACTTTTAGAAGACTTTTTGCTAAGGAAGCTATGTATAGAAGGCTTGTTAGTTAAGCCAATTTCTTTTGTAATGACCTTAAGATCCTTTAGGATTCTCATGTTTTGAGAAAACATGTAATTTTTGTAGTGTCATGTATTGACTAAACGATGTTTATTTGATGTAAATATATGTATAGATTGCTTTTGTTAGCAATCTTGTTTTATTTAAAAGTTCTTTACAAAGTTAGTGATTTTGATCAAACAATTTTCATAAACTGTTAGTTTTAGGACAACCTTACATATAATGTGAAAACGTTATATGTGGTTGGGGATTCGGTACTCTAAGTCTCGGGATTTAGAGGATCGGGTCTTTACAGATGGTATCAGAGCCTTGTTTATGAAATTGTTTGATTAAATAGTGGTGACTTGACCTTAGATGCGGTGAGTTAGTTAGACATATATAGGACTTGTTTATATTAAGTTTTATGTTTAATTGTCTAATTGGTTTATTAATTGTTTTGATATTGATTTGACCTGTAAAATTATTATATGTCATACATATGTTGCATGTTTGTTTAAAAGATGGATAGGTCACGAAGAGTAACCCGACAATCTTCGGAAAGAGAAAGTATGCCACCTCCTTCTCAGTCTACTATTTCAGCTTCTGCATCAGCTAGTATTCCAGCTTCTACTTCGACTCCATCACCGGCTTCGGCTTCTACTGCACCAAATCCACAGCCTCCTCAAATGCCAGCATATCCAGCTATGCCTCAGATGCCTACGGAGATCCGAATAATGTGCTCACTATGTTTCGAGATATGTTTGCAATAGTTCAGCAGTACCAACAAATGATGTATCAACAACAACAACAATTTATGCAGCAATATCATCCACCAACTGTGAGAGGAGCCACAAGTACCAATGGGAGACCGGAACGAACAAGTCAAGTTGCATGATTTTGTTAGACTGGTACCTGATTTTGATGGAACTGTTTTGGATCCGACTCGAACGGAAGGTTGGATAGTGGAGCTAGAGAAAGCGTTTGCAGCTTGTGAAGTGCCTGAGCATAGGAAAGTTGATTTGGCTATATATATGTTGAAGGGAGATGCATATAATTGGTGGAGATTGAATAGTGAAGGATATGTAAGACCGATACCATGGAACAGATTTAAGGAAGCCTTTTTCTTGCAATACATTCCATCCACAGTGCGGGAACAAATGATATCGAGTTGGTTGAGTCTAAGGCAGGAAATAAAACTGTTGAAGAATATCATGCAGAATATTGCAGATTGCTTCGATTTGCGGGTACAAGTTACAATGATGAGAGCATGAAGGTTCAAAAGTTCCAAGATGGCTTGAACATGGAGATTAAGAGTGAGGTTAAGAAGTTTCAATTGTCAACACTGTCTGAAACAGTAATCAAGGCAAAGTTAGTGGAACAAATTAATAATGAAAATAAAGCTCAGAGGGATAGACGTGCTGCGACATTTATGGGCAAGAGATCGGTGACATCCTACACTCCTTATTCAAGGTTTGGTAATGTTAACAAAGGCAAGCGACCATATTTGGGTAAGAAACCAAGCTCGGGACAAGTGGTGAAGACTCTATGCCATCCATTCCATTTGATAGGCGATGCCCTATATGTTTTGGGCCTCATGAATCGTTTCAATGTAAATGGACTCCTGGAGCTTGCTTTGCATGTGGGAAAGTTGGTCATAAAGCTTCTGATTGTCCTGAAAATTGAAGCCCATCTTTTGTGCTCATTGTCAACAAAGGGTCATCATGTGGCAAATTGTAAAGAAAAGCCGAGGAATGAAGGACCGAACTTTGGAAAGGGAATGACAGCTGCTAGTGTTTGCTTTGCAACAATGTGAGAAAGCTCCTTCGGTTGATACACTGGCAGGTATAATACAGATTGCAAACATCCTGCATATACTTTAATTGATACTGGTGCTACTCATGCATGTATTGCTGAAAGCTTTGTGAATGAGTGTGGTTTGTCTTCTGAAGTGTTGTATGATAGAGTGATGAGTGTGAATACTCCTTTTGGTGTGCAATCCAAAGAGCCATGTGTATGTAGGAATGTTGATGTTGTGATTTCTGATGAAAGCATGCCAATAGATATGTTAGTTCTACCTTTAATTGATTTTGATGTTATTCTTGGAATGAATTGGTTGAATCTTTACAAAGCTACAATAGATTGTAGTAAAGCGGAAGTGAGTTTTGAGTTGGAAGGTAGAAGACTACTTCATGTGTTGGAAAGAAGGAGACCGGGAAGTATGTATTCTATGGAATTGTGGGAGAAGGATATGGGAACTACAATGGGTAGTGAAGAACTCCGAGTTGATATGGTGCCAGTAGTAAGGGAATTTGTTGATGTTTTTCCTGATGAATTACCCGGTTTGCCACCGGATAGGGAGATTGATTTTGGGATTGATTTGATACCGGAACTACACCTATTTCTAAAGCTCCATCGTATGGCTCCGGCTGAGTTGAAAGAATTGAAAAGTCAGTTGGAAGAATTGCAACACCTCGGGTTTATTCGTCCAAGTATTTCTCCTTGGGGTGCTCCGGTATTATTTGTTAAGAAGAAAGATGGAAGTCTAAGGATGTGTATAGACTATAGAGAATTGAATCAAGTGACAATCAAGAACAAGTATCCACTTCCTCGAATTGATGATTTATTTGATCAACTGAGAGATGCGGCATTGTTTTCCAAGATAGATTTGAGATCCGGATATCATCAACTCAAGATTAAGCAACAAGATATATCCAAGACGGCTTTCAGAACAAGATATGGACATTTTGAGTTTATGGTTATGCCTTTCGGTTTAACAAATGCCCCTGCTGCTTTTATGGATTTGATGAATAGGGTATTTAAGGATTATTTGGATCAATTTGTAATAGTCTTCATTGATGATATATTGGTGTATTCAAAGAATGTGGAAGACCATGAGAAACATTTGAGACTTGTATTGCAAAGATTGAGAGAGAGGAAGCTTTATGCTAAATTTAGCAAGTGCAAGTTTTGGTTGAGAGAAGTTGCATTTTGGGACATATCATTACAAAGGAAGGATATCTGTTGATAGAGAAGATTAGAGCGGTATTGGACTGGCCACCACCGACAAGTGTCACGGAAGTACGAAGTTTTCTGGGGTTAGCAAGCTATTATAGAAGATTTGTACAAGGTTTTTCCAAAATCGCTTCACCATTAACTAAGTTGACGAGAAAATATGTGAAGTTTGATTGGGATGAAGATTGTAATCGGAGTTTTCTTGAGCTGAAGGAACGATTGTTTCTGCACCGATTTTGGCATTACCAGTTAGTGGAGAAGAGTTGTGATTTATAGTGATGCTTCACTTCAAGGACTCGGATGTGTTTTGATGCAAGATAATCGAGTCATAGCTTATGCCTCAAGACAATTGAAGCCCATGAGAGGAATTACCCAATTCATGATCTCGAGTTAGCCGCAGTGGTATTAGCATTGAAGCTTTGGAGACATTATTTGTTTGGTGAAAAGTGTAAGATATTCACGGATCACAAGAGTTTGAAATACATTTTCACTCAAAAGGAATTGAACATGCGACAACGAAGGTGGTTGGAGTTAATTAAAGATTACAATGTTGAAATTTTGTATCACCCGGGAAAAGCTAATGTGGTAGCCGATGCGCTCAGTAGAAAGAAATCGATGAATGTGGAATCTTTGGTTACTATCAACGGGAGTTACAAGAAGATCTTCAAAGGATGAATATTGAGATAGCTATGGAAAATGTTGACTTATGCTAGCAAGTTTATCATTGCAACAACAACGATTCTGGATCAAATCAAGCAAGGACAACTTGAAGAACCCGGAAGCCAGAAGTTGAAAATAGATAGGTGAAAAGAGGAGAAAAGAGATGGATTGATGATAAGGGTATTATCAGGTTTAAGGATAGAATTTATGTACCCGAGATCTATGATTTGAGACCAAATTATGAAGGAAGCGCATTCCTCCTCATATTCAATTCATCCGGGAAACACGAAGATGTATCGAGACTTGAAGCGACATTTTTGGTGGGAAGGAATGAAGAAGGACATTGCAAGATTTGTTTCTAAGTGTTTGGTATGTCAACAAGTGAAGATCGAGCATCAACGGCCTGGAGGAGAATTGCAACCATTGAAGATTCCGGAATGGAAATGGGATGAGATAACTATGGATTTTGTGACGGCTTTACCAAAGACAGTAGCCAAGAATGAAATGATTTGGATCATTGTGGATCGACTCACGAAATCATCACATTTCATTCCACTGAGAGTCGGGTATTCACTTGAAAAATTGGCTCAGATTTACATCCGAGAGATAGTGAGATTACATGGTATACCAATGACCATTACTTCGGATAGAGATACGAGATTTGTCAGTCGATTCTGGAAAAGTCTTCATGAAGCTCTTGGAACAAAGTTACAATTTAGTACAGCTTTTCATCCACAAACTGACGGGCAATCAGAAAGGACAATTCAAATTCTTGAAGATATGCTTAGAGCTTGTGCATTGGATTTTGGAAGAATTGGGATGAACACTTACCTTTAGTTGAATTGCTTACAATAATAGTTATCAAGCATCGATTCAGATGGCTCCGTATGAAGCGTTATATGGAAGAAAATGTAGATCTCCTTTGCATTGGGATGAAGTGGGCGAGAGAGTTTGATTGGACCGATTTGGTACAACAAGCTGTTGATAAGATTCAAATGATCAAACAGAGATTGAAAGCTGCTCAAGACCGATATAAAAGTTATGCCGATTTGAGAAGAAGACCTTTGGAGTTTGAACTTGGAGATCGTGTTTCTCAAGATATCCCCGACTAAAGGAGTTTTCAGATTTGGTGTGAGGAGTAAATTGAATCCAAGATACATTGGGCCATATGAAATATTGGAAGGATCGGGCCATTAGCTTATAGATTGGCGTTACCACCAAGTTTGTCAGGTGTTCATAACGTTTTTCATGTGTCTCAGCTTAGAAATGCATATCCGATTCCGATGCAATATTGGATACCAATCAACCAGAGATATACCAGATTTGACTACTGAGAAAAGCCAATTAGAATTTTGGGAAAAATGGACAAAGAATTGAGGAATAAAGTCATACCAATGGTAAAGGTCCAATGGAGTAACCAATCTGAAAGAGAAGCGGTTTGGGAAGTAGAGTATAATGAGACAGAAATATCCGGAACTTTTTGAGTAAGAAGGTGAGTTAAGTTTCGGGGACGAAACTTCTTGAAGAAGGGAAGAATGAAATGACCTAGATTTCATTTCTATTTAAATTTCATATGTTTATTTAATTATTTAAATTGTTGAATTGAATGAGCATGGTTGTATTGCTAGTATTCTAATATATTATTTTGCATGTATATTGAAATTAATATCTTTGTTTTATATGTATTAATGTGTGTGTAGTAAAATTATTAATGGTGTTTTTGTACATTAAGATGTTAAGTTAAGTTAGATATTATAAATCAACTTCATATTTTCTTAAGGTTAGTGGATAGAGTTCTTAGTAATTAAGTAGTAATTAAGCAAATACAAGCCCCAAATGAGACCTAAATGCACCCCAAATGCCTCCTAAATTTATATATGCATTAAGGGCAAATTTGGAATGTTAAAGTCAAAATTTTAAGCTAATTAACTACTTTTGGGGCAGCTCATAATTTTATCCGAATTTTCTTTTCTTTCTTTCCTTTCTTTTCTTCATTCCATTTTCCAAACTAAGACAAGGTCTCTATATCAAGTCTAAGAATCAAAGTTTTCTCAAGACAAGGTATATATATATATATTTTTGAATTGATTTAGTTATGATTGTTGTTTGTTTCTTCTTGAAGTGATTACATGAATTTTTCATTGGAATGAGTTTAATGGATCCAAATTGTTTGTTCATGCTTGGGATGAGTTATGAATGTTTATATGAGTGTGTGAGTATGCATCAGAATGATTAAATGAAGTGTTGGGAGGATGTGAAGAGGAATTGTGTATGAAAATTTAGATTGGATTGATGTGGAGTTAAAGTGTTTAAATGTGTTGAATTCTTGTTTTGAGTTGCAAGAATTGAGTAGTATAGATATGAGTGAATCATATGAAGTTGGAAGTGTAGTGGAGGAAGGTTTAAAGTGTATTAGAATAGAATTTTACAAAGTGGAAAAACAGGGGATTTGAAATTTTCGTTTAACCTGTTTTTAGAACGTACGCCGGCACCTGGAATTCAACGCCGTCGGCTTAGAGGCAGCGTTGGATTCAGAATTTTTAAGGCTGGATGAAAGTCGCCGGCTTTTGCTAAGAAAGTCAGCCGGCGTTCTTTCGTTCGTATTGTACGCCGGCCGCTGGGAATCAAGGCCGCCAGCTTAAGTGTCAAAGCTGCCCATGTATCTGGGTAAGCGGACGGCTTAGACCTCTCTGGACGTTTTTGAAAATTTTGGTTTTGGATTCTACGCCGGCTCAAGGCCGCCGGCGTAGGATGCAAAGGGGCGGCTTACCTTTGTACACTGCCAGCGTTGGCAGTGTGATTTTCAGAGAATTGAGCACCGGCCCAAAGCCGCCGGCCTATTCCCTGTGCTTTTGAAATTTAAAAACCTTTTCTAAAATTTTCTGAAGTTTGTTATTTGAGCAATTGAGTTTTTATTAAGAGATTTAAGATATAATAGGATGTTTAAATGCTTATTTGTGACCTTGTATCCAATTATTTTGATTTCCTTGATTAATTGTGATATATGGATTTAATATGTGTATAATTGTGATAATGAAATCTATACTTGTTGATTTATTGATTATTGTGATATTTCCATTACAGTTAAGGATTCTTCGGTTAGTTCATCACCGAGAGGTCCTAGTTATATACTAACTAGTTCAGGTACGCAATAACTTGTTTGATGTTTGTTAGGACCAGACATTTCTAATTCGACCTAAATTGATTCAGCTTAATAATTGAATGAATTGGATGTCTATTACACTGTTTAATTTGGTCCGAGGAGCAGCAAGCCTGTCATGATGCAATGACATGTTAGCTAGGCGCTTAACCAAGTCATGATGCAATGACTTTACCATGATGCAATGGTACGCTATGATGCAATAGCGATTCTTTTTGGTCAAGTGGGTAGCCAATAGGGGGGAATAGTATCTGTGTAACGTTTGCTTAAACTTAGGGAAATACCATGATTTAGTTCAAAGTTTATGGAACTTATGAACTAGGCTCATGTTATGGACTGAGTTTAAGTAGTCGGGCAACGGCTTTTAAACCCTAGATGAAGCTATTATCTTCATGAAATAGAATAGGAGATATAAGTATTCGGACTGCTTATATCAACCCCCTAAGCAGCTGCTGTTACTCAGGATCCCTGAATTCCAGAAGTGTGACCGCGGTTTGAATACCCTCTTGATGATTTGTGAATGAAAATGTAATAAAGATAACCACTTGTTCTATGGTGCATTACATCAATTTGATGACTTGTTTTGCATTGGTTATTGTGTACTGGGCCTCTGGCTTACTTTTGCTGCTTTGCAGGTATTAGAGACGAGTATTACGATGACTTGGGCTATGGGTCCGATTTCGAAAGATTTCTGGACGAGTGGGATGAATAGGATCCGATTACCCGGGACTTTTAGAAGACTTTTTGCTAAGGACAAGCTATATATAGAAGGCTTGTTAGTTAAGCCAATTTCTTTTTGTAATGACCTTAAGATCCGTTAGGATTCTCATGTTTTGAGAAAACATGTAATTTTTGTAGTGTCATGTATTGGCACTAAACGATGTTTATTTAATGTAAATGTATGTATAGATTGCTTTTGTTAGCAATCTTGTTTTATTTAAAAGTTCTTTACAAAGTTTAGTGATTTTGATCAAACAATTTTCATAAACTGTTAGTTTTAGGACAACCTTACATATAATGTGAAAACGTTATATGTGGTTAGGGATTCGGTACTCTAAGTCTCGGGATTTAGAGGATCGGATCTTTACACAAATTCTCATGGTTTTAAGTAGTATAGCAGTTGGCTCACCTCTCTTCTTCAATGGTGAAAATTATCAAGTTTGGGCTATCTAAATGAAAGCCCATTTGAGAGGTCTTAGCTTATGACAATGGATTGAAAATGAAAGCCAAATACAACCTTTAGGAAATAATTCAACCCTTAACTCTTAACTAAATTAGAGCTCATGAAGAAGAGGAAGATAAATGTCCAAGAGCTTTATCTTATATTTATGTTGTAGGCTCAGATTCAATTTTCACAATAATTATGATTTGTGAAATGCCAAAAGAAACTTGGGACAAACTTAAGGAGATTTATGTGAGGAATGACAGAACCCAACAAATGCAAATTCTAGGTTTGAAGAGAGAATTCGAAATTTTGAAAATGAAGGATGATGAATCCACCTAGAAATATGTAGATAGACTTGTGGAAGTCATTAACAAAATTTGACTTCTTGGTGAGGATATATTAGACCAACAAGTCATTGAAAAGGTTGTGATAACCTGCTTGAAAAATTTGAGTCATAATCTCTTCTTAAAGTTTCCTTAATAGGCATGTTTTTCAAGCTCAAGAACAAATGAGACCAATGAGACAAGAAGTAAACATTTGAATGGTCTTTTTTACTATGCAAAAAAGGAAATTTTCTCAAAGTTTACACTAGACCAACGAGTTGTTGAAAAGGTTTTGGTAGACCTAATAGAAAATTTTGAGTCCAAAATCTCTTCTCCTAAATACTCAAAGAATTCAACTAAAATTTCCTTAACAAACATACTTTTCAAGCTCAAGAAGTAAACATTGAAGAGGCATTTCTTTCCATACAAAAAAGAAATCTCCTCAAAGTTCAATGGACCAATGAGTTGTTGAAAAGGTTATGGTAAGCCTGCTAGAAAAATTTGAGTCCAAAAATCTCTTCTCTTGAAGACTCAAAGGATTCAACTAAAATTTCCTTAACAAACATGCTTTTCAAGCTCAAGAAGTAAACATTGAAGAGGCTTTTCTCACCATACAAAAAGGAAATCTCCTCAAAGTTTAATGGACCAATGAGTTGTTGAAAAGTTTATGGTAAGCTTGCTAGAAAAATTTGAGTAAGAAATCTCTTCTCTTGAAGACTCAAAGGATTCAACTAAAATTTCCTCAACAAACATGCTTTTCAAGCTCAAGAAGTAAACATTGAGAGGCTTTTCTTACCATACAAAAGGAAATCTCCTCAAAGTTTAATGGACCAATGAGTTGTTGAAAAGGTTATGGTAAGCTTGCTAGAAAAATTTGAGTAAGAAATCTCTTCTCTTGAAGACTCAAAGGATTCAACTAAAATTTCCTTAACAAACATGCTTTTCAAGCTCAAGAAGTAAACATTGAAGAGGCTTTTCTTACCATACAAAAAGGAAATCTCCTCAAAGTTTAATGGACCAATGAGTTGTTGAAAAGGTTATGGTAAGCTTGCTAGAAAAATTTGAGTAAGAAATCTCTTCTCTTGAAGACTCAAAGGATTCAACTAAAATTTCCTTAACAAACATGCTTTCAAGCTCAAGAAGTAAACATTGAAGAGGCTTTTCTTACCATACAAAAAGGAAATCTCCTCAAAGTTTAATGGACCATTGAGTTGTTGAAAGGTTATGTAAGCGTGCTAGAAAAATTTGAGTAAAAAAATCTTTCTCTTGAAGACTCAAAGGATTCAACTAAAATTTCCTTAACAAACATGCTTTCAAGCTCAAGAAGTAAACATTGAAGAGGCTTTTCTTACCATACAAAAAGGAAATCTCTCAAAAGTTTAATGGACCATTGAGTTGTTGAAAAGGTTATGGTAAGCTTGCTAGAAAAATTTGAGTAAAAAAATCTCTCTCTTGAAGACTCAAAGAAATTCAACTAAAATTTCCTTAACAAACATGCATTTCAAGCTCAAGAAGAAACATTGAAGAGGCTTTTCTTACCATACAAAAGGAAATCTCCTCAAAGTTTAATGGACCAATGAGTTTTGAAAAGGTTGGGTAAGCTTGCTAGAAAATTTGAGTAAAAAATCTCTTCTCTTGAAGACTCAAAGGATTCAACTAAAATTTCCTTAACAAACATGTTTTTCAAGCTCAAGAAGTAAACATTGAAGAGGCTTTTCTTACCATACAAAAAGGAAATCTCCTCAAAGTTTAATGGACCAATGAGTTGTTAAAAAGGTTATGGTAAGCTTGCTAGAAAAATTTGAGTAAGAAATCTCTTCTCTTGAAGACTTAAAGGATTCAACTAAAATTTCCTTAACAAACATGCTTTTCAAGCTCAAGAAGTAAAACATTGAAGAGGCTTTTCTTACCATACAAAGGAAATATCCTCAAAGTTTAATGGACCATTGAGTTGTTGAAAAGGTTATGGTAAGCTTGCTAGAAAAATTTGGGTAAGAAATCTCTTCTCTTGAAGACTCAAAGGATTCAACTAAAATTTCCTTAACAAACATGCTTTTCAAGTTCAAGAAGTAAACATTGAAGAGGCTTTTCTTACATACAAAAGGAAATCTCCTCAAAGTTTTAATGGACAATGAGTAGCTTGCTAGAAAATTTGAGTAAGAAATCTCTTCTCTTGAAGACTCAAAGGATTCAACTAAAGTTTCCTTAACAAACATGCTTTTCAAGCTCAAGAACAAATGAAGCAATGAGACAAGAAGAAAACATTAAAGGGGCTTTTGTTACTATGCCAAAAAGGAATCTCCTCAAAGTAGTGGAAAGAAGAAATTTGGTGAGGTCAAAGATATGGAGAAGAGTGACATTCAAGGAAACAAAAAAGACAACAGAGGGAATATCCTCCATGTCCCCGTTGCAAAAAGAGGGTCATCATAAACTATTGCTAGTTTAGGCCAAGGGTGCAATGCAAATCATGCAAATAATTTTGGCATGTTGAGAAGGTATCAACAGATAATAATTATCAGTAAGTGTAGCAAAGGTAACAAGTACAAATGACAAAAAATCAGTATCAAGAGGAGAAGCTATTTATCGTCACAAGTCATGCATTAAGCAATTGCACAAAAACTTAGCTAATTGATAGTGATTGTACAAACCACATGAAAATTGATTTAAGAAATTTCTGGGAGTTGGTTCGATAATATAAATCAAAAGTAAAGATCAGGATTGATGACTTAGTTGATGTTAAAGGAAAGGGAATTGTTATTGATAAGGCCCCAACAAATATCAAACATGTTATTGATGTGCCATTTGTGCCTAGAGTTAGTCAAAATCTATCAAGTGTGGGACAAATGCTAGAAAAGAATTATTTGTCATATTTTCAAAATAAATCCTGTATTATTATTGATAGTGATGGATGTGAGTTGATGACTAGAATATGCGAGACAAAAGTTTTCCAATTTAGTGGAAAGACTAATTTGCATGGTCACAATGCTACTATTGATTATTCTGTATTACAACTTAAAAAGTTTGGCCTTTTTGATTGTATAACACCGAAGCTCTTGCATCATAACGATAAAGTTGGTACTGATAATTTTGATGATGTTTTGATTAGGAAACATGTAGTATTGTAGAAGCTTACGTGCTATACTAAAGCTACTAAAAAAATGAATGGAGAATTGCAATAAAGGAGAAGCTAAAAATGATAAACAAAAACAGGACTTGGAAACTAGTTGACAGGTCAAAAAATCAAAAGGTAATTGGTGATTGGGTATACAAACTTAAATATAATCTAAATGATTCTCTAAATAATCCTTTGTGACTTGGAATATTCAAACATGTGAAGATAAAGTTTCATACGATTAGAGAAGTTGAGAATGGTAATCTGGTGCATTGTAGTTTTGAAGATTGGAATGCTAATATACTCCATAAGGCACTTTTCAAAGCAAGGTTTGAAGAAATAAGATTAAGGCTTGAAGTCTCAAAGAAAATTCTCAAAGAGGACTATTGGAATGTGATAATTTTCTAGAGTTAATCGATAAGATATTTTTTCGAAATGTTAATTGTTGTTGTTTGTAGAAGAGTTAGTTGATATTTTTAGAAGTGTTTGTTGTGATTTTTTTAGACTTGTGGTAGGTGTAGTAGTTCTACCTACCATTACTAGCCATGTAAGAGGTTTCTATAAATAGGTCCCTTTATGTGTAAAACTTGTATATTAAAAAATGAAAACATCTTCTTCGTATAAATTTTTACAATAATACTTAAAAAGAATCAGCTTGTATCACCTCTTTAGTTCTCCACTCAATTGTAGTTTGATTGTCTGGACAAGTTAAATTTACATCGAAGAAAGGGAAATAAAAAACTCGGCCTATAGTATGGCTACATGTTGTAAGGGATCGGAACTTGATCTTTGTTGCTGGAATGGCAATTGGGACAATTAAAATCTATTACTGTTTACATTTAACGCTGAAACAAAGAGGGCAATATTTATTCTAAATGCTTCTACTAGCATTAATTCATAATAATAATATATATATGTATATATAAAAGTTCCATGAAGAGATTGATGTACGATGTCGGTGCCTGCTAGGTGGTCCTTTATGAAGGTGTTCCAGTCAAGTACAACGGAGTGGTTGGTTGTCGATAAAGATCCGTCAACATTGACTTATTAAAACAAGGAGGAATTTACTCTCTACAGGTCGTCCGAATCACGGAATTTATTCATCCTCTTAATCGGTGTTCAGCCAACTTGAAGAAGTAAGGAACATGTTAGGTCACCCTTTTTGTTTTTTAAATTAGGAAGGTCATGAACTGATCCCCACAATCCAAGAACTTACAAAACGGCACAGCAGTATGCTTCCTATAAAACGGCACAGCAGAGCAGAGTGCAGTGCAGTAAGGTTATTACCCATGTGGAAAACAGCCATGTTTTGTTTGTTCAAATTAAATACAGAGCGGTGGTTCTCTTTTTATTGGAGCTGCTTCAGGAGGTGGTATTCTTAGATAGCCAAATCTCGGGTTGGGTCCAAAGTGGGATTCAGGAAGAACTAACCACTGCAGGTCCTTGCTCAGACCTATCATTTGGACCCACTTGACAGGTTTCAATTTGAGTCCATCCTAAGGACTCAGCCAAACCTACGGGTTTAAAGGGTCCTCTCAAGTTTTTTAAACAGAAAAAACCTAAACCGAAGGTGAAATTTGTGTTTAAAAAATATGGATCGAACTCGTAAAACTCACCCCATAAACTAGTGGATCCATTGTTCAATCTGTCCCGCCATGAAACAGGACAGTTTTGGATCCCCATTTAGAAGATTCAGAACAACGATCGGGTCCGGATCAGACCGTCTAGCATGGGAGATGTCTATCCTCAGAGACGTTGAAGAAATTTATTTTGCATGTCGTAATCCCTAATTGAGAATTGGGTTTTGGAAAGATACACGCGAGAAGTTCGAGTTATTATCATGTACTTGGTATGTTGATCGTAATGGCTTATGCTACTGATACGTGACCTCTCTTATGGCCATTGTAAGCAAGTAATTTGGTAGAACTCAAGTATTTATTCATAAATGATGATGATATTCAAGACAAGATAGGTTCATTCCATTATCTTGAGATTGCATATTCTAGATTACTTAGTTAAATACACGTGACATGAATATCCATGGCCATGGTATAATTCAATAAGCAAATAAATCAACTTGTGATGACAAAGTGGGTCGCAAATTTATTTGGGAGAGACATAATTACACGAGTTGGTTCGTAAAAAGTCTTGTCATATAGATCTTTTCTTTGGAGCATCCTATCGTATGGCTTGATGAGCACAACAGGAAGACATTTTGGATTGAATCTTAGGGTCTGTTTGGATTATCTGTTTTTCATCTGTATCTGTATCTTTTTTAAAATGATATGTGCAAAATATATCCGATTTGCATATAAATTTTATCTATATTTGTTCTATTTGATCTTTTGATGAGAACTGTAAACTTTTTTTTATTTATATCTATTTCTTGATAAATAATTTATTAGAAAAAAGTTTGAAAAAGTGTCTGTATCTGCCGAAAAAAGCCAAAACAAACAGACCCTTAAATGGATGACAGCATGAAATTTAGGTTGGACCATTTGAAATAAATTAATATGATTTGGAGTTAGAGTTAATTACGTTGGACTAAAATATTTTTAATTAATTTTAATGAGATAAAATCAAGTTTTGAATCAATAACCAAATATTTTAAAACACTGATAAATTGTGTTAGAAGGTATCAACTTTTAGGTTCGAGTAGTTAAGAAAATGAATTATGTTTCATAAAGTCAAATGAACTATAAATGCTTTAAAAGTTTATTTAAAATATCAACATTTGGATAGTTTTTTTTATCGATTATTATTAATTTTTCTCTATCTTATTTAACTCATTTTATAAAATGTTGATTTATTTTTCTAGCTAGTTGAAAAGTTGATATTTTAAATAAACTTATTTCTAAACTTTGATACTTTCTAGTATAATTGACCCTCATAAAAAAAAGATTTATTAAATCGACACAATGTATTTTAAATATATAAATATTTCTTGAAGGCATTTTATAAAAGTGTATTTACGCACGAAACTACGTGGTCAATATCAGTAAAGAATGCATTCGATTGAAGTAGTTGGAGTGATTACAAGGACTTTGTTTGAATGGTGACATGTGAGCAGGCCTAAGATGTAAAGATGGGTAAAAAAAATTATCAAAGTGAACAAATGCATAAATCGAAGCAAACCCAAGCTAAAATAAGGTTTGTTGGCCACATCAAAATAACTAAACCACATAAAGATCATAACTTGTTTTGTAGTATGAGGGTCCTAACTCCTAAGTTTATAAGAATTTTTGCACCTTTAGCTGTTTATTTCCCCCAAAAAGCCTCTCTTGCGAACTTGATCAATTCATTCATCTTCCTCTCATACTCTTCAATAATCATTCGATTACCTTACTTTAGATTAAAGAAGTCTACCAACATCTTATATCTCAAACTATTAGAAAATAGTTAGCAAAGGATGTATCTCTAAACACATCTCAAGCAAGGTATTAATATATTAACATCTATGCCAATTTCCACCAGTTTGAAGTAGCACCTCTCAACTTAAGATATTGTGTAGGAAACCTTCCTATCAATGGACACATCAAATGTCAAAAAGCTTCCATTCCTCTATCCATTATTTTGGCCTGATGAATTAATAAAGTGGCATTGAAGGGTCTCACCAGCCTCATAAACCTTTTAACCTTAGGTGATTCTCCTAACTCGCCATCGCCATCGCCATCGCCATCTAGCCCTTCTTTATCACTATGCCCATTCAGTTAAATTAATACATGCCCCTGAAATAATTACTATTATTAACCCTAAATTATTCCTACTAGAGTTTGCACTAAATTTACTAATTGCAACATTTCAATTCTTACAACTTAGCATGTTAAGATTAAGAAGCTTCCAGCTCCTACCTCTCAATAGTATAGTTAACGTTGCTTGTCAAGTTACCGACATTTTCAATAGGTAAGTAATAAGGAGAAAATAAGGAAATACTAGTAATTGAGTTCTTTATCTACAACATGTATAGATTGAAATATATCCAATTGAAATTAAAATGATCCAAACATCGATTAAAAGTAATTAAAATCATTTGAACTCAATTATAGTCCATTCAAGGGTCAAAAGATCAAAGTTTTTAAAAATTCCAATTTTATCTCTAACTAGGAACCGAAATATTTAAAATTTCAAAAAAAAAATGCTTAAATAAGATAAATTAAAGTATACAAGTATTTTTGAATGATCATTTTACATGAAAAATCATTCAAATAACAAAGCCAGTAAAATTGGCATGTGTGTAAAAATCTTTTCGAGATTATGCGACTTGGCATAATCTTGTGAAAAGCAATCCCTAAACCCATGGAGCTCCTTATATCATACTCTCTTCATTATCATCATCATCATCTCTTTCTCTTTTAATAACACTCACAAAAAACCTTATTTAATGGTTCTTAAGATAAATCCACAAAAACCGTTATGTCCAGAGCATACAGGATGTACCAATTTCGCTACATATATCACCTTGTGCGATACATGTAAGGCATTTGTTAGCTAGGTGGTTTCTATTCAAATTTTAATCGTGAAAATGTCATTAGATTTTATAAAAATTTTAGTAGTGCGTCATCTGCTTTTCCATTATTCAAATTATCTTACACCCGCATGATCTAACCAATTCGAGATATAGATTTCATAAAATACTTATTTATAAAACATTGATCTACTAGGGCCCATCATATGAGCATAACTCAACTAAAAATATTTTGGATCTAAAGGTTAAGTGGGATAGATCTAATCGCAGTGGTCACTTGCGTGCAACATGCGTTTTGCACTACACGTGGCCTCAAAGGAGTGTCATTGAAGCATACACAAAAAATGACTAAGACTGAGATGGTAGAGGGGAGGAGCGAGCAATCTCTTAGAGCTCGAACGCACTAGTGACAATTTAAGGAGTTATATAGCATCAACACCACTGTTTTAGAGGGAACACTATGTGATTTTCACTCTGAGATCTGTTTGATTTCACATGAAAGTATTTGGTCCCTTAAATGATGAAGCACTCTAGGTATTTATAGAGCTTAGCTCTTAACGATATCTGCTATATTATATCAGGAACCAATGGATGAGATGAATCCTCCTGTTAATGGGTTCTTATATGGGCTTTCAAGACCATGGACAGTCCCTTTAAGTGCATAAGCTCCTTGAAAAAGGTTGAGAGCGGATTGGCCGGTTTGGTCCAATAGTTTCGACTCCAAGCCTATCATGCCAAATTTCTTTTGGTCATCTGAATTTCATGGGCTTGACTCTCTAGGCCCTGTCACTTGACCTAAAGAGCCAAGGTCCAGATTTAGCCTACTATACAAGTCCATCTTAAAGTATAGTAGTTTAAAGGTAGTTAAGTTACAATCATCTATTAGAAAGATAAATTCCAACAATCCTCTTTGAAATTCATAAATGTCCTCATCTCTTGTGATGCCATCTACTTAAACATCACATCCTCATCCCTAAAACCTGTTGAACCTTAATGCAAGTCCATATACGTATCATTAGTAGTTGTTGAAATAATAAAAAAATTAGTTAGAAAGCTTAGTACACACAACAAATAAATACATACTTGCATGTCATATGCACCTATTCTAATGCACCAACCACATGTGTAGTATATTAATTAAGAGTTCAACGAGCAAGCATTTCTAGCATCCTAGAAATATCATCTTACACATGAGTGCTCATGACTCCCACTAAATGAATAGGGAATAGAAGGGATCTTGAATCCAGCATTAGGAGGTAGAGGGAATTGATAAGCCCCCAAAACTTGTTAGAAAGAAAAAAAAAATCTCATATACTTCATCTCCTCATGTCCAGCCATTAGTGAGTGTAGTCCATTGCAATGCTTTATGCAAGATCCATGACCCCACATAACTCGTTGTAACTTTGTCCTTACTCCTAACGATCGTCCAATCTCGGAAACTCCCCTATTGACTACTTAAACCTTATCATGCATCCCATTTTGACTAAGCACCTAACTATCTTGTCCTTCTGAAGTTGCGATTAGCCTTATAACATAGTTCGAGGGTGCCACTTCTTCTAGCAACCAACAAGCATTTATTGTGTACCTACTATTAGCTTCAAAAATCAACCAATATCAACTGTTCATAAGTTAAAGGCTTGTATTAGAACGTTTTTCCAAGTAGTTTAGCAATCTCATATGTTTAATTCTCATTCTTTAAATTGCTCAATTTGGGTCCACATGTTTATGGATTCTAGGTGAGGATTCAATTTATTTATGTACACGAGTTCGGTTTGCACAAGCGTATCTTCTAAGATTTATGTCATCAGTCATTGATTTTTATTAGCCAAGTTATCTAATGAATCATACGGTTATATGACGATACTTTAGCTAAATGAATGAATTTGAATTGGTTGAAGTTTTGGTGAAGATTTGTTAAAGTTTGAGAAAGTGTAAAGCACAAGTTTCAACAAAACTTCTATTGAGAACATAATGTGAGTTTTGCAGTACACAAATGCATATATGACTTGGTTTAAAAGTCATGATGAACATAAAAGGTAGTTTCTTGGTTACACGAGTGAGTATATGACTTGTGTTGAAGGTTGTTGAACACATAAAGTAGTTTCCAAAGTATATGACCAGAGTACATAGCCATGTAGGGTACTCATGTTCAATTATTTCTTACAATTCCTACAAATAGTTGTTCCATTGTCATAATGAGATCTAGGGTCACTTATACTTGCTCTACACATAAAACAAAGGTTATCTTCAAAATTTCGGCAAACACTTCATAGTCATGTTGTTAAATCAATTGGCTATTGTTATCTCATATGCCAATTCTTTACATACTAGTGCTATCAAATTTATGGTTTTATTATACAATAAAATATATCACCACATGATTATTATTTATCACGCATCCAACCATTCCACTTTTTCATATTTAGATTCAATATTGAATACTCGAGTTTCTCCATACAATTATCCATCAACAATTTAGCTTCCAATTCCATAAGTTTGACAATTACTTGTTACTATATATGTTTCTACATAATAGGTCCCATGCCTAGTTTAGTTTCTCATTCATACGATTTATCATCAAATTATTAAATTCTCATTTAACATGATTCAAAATAGTCCATAAACCAAATAGTCCAATCAAGATTTCCCAATCACCAATTTAACCAATTATGCAAAAAAATTTAATTTTTCCATTTTTTTTATAAGAGTGATTTTTCCTAATTCAGGATAACGTTGCTTGGATTTCGGAGTTAGTCTTGGGTGTTTGTAAAATACATTGGATGTTTGTGGTTGGGAGTAGTTGCTCAATTTGGTAGTCTGAAGTGGCTGTGCTGATGATATTCTTTGTGTTTTGAATGTATATGCAGATGCTTGTAAAATGATGTAAAATTTGTACGATAAATAGAAGCAACTGTTGTTATAGAAATATAGAAAGTAGACACGATTTTAAGGTTAAAGAAGAAACAATTTGAGTTATTTTGAATTTCAAGTGCGGTGTCGTTAGGATTTTTTATTTTATTTTATTTTTAATTTCCAAAAGTTATGTTTTTTTAATTGAATTTTTTGGTCAAGACTGTTGATTGTGAAAATTGAACCATTTTGTATTATACATTTCTAAGCATATTAGATCCTTGTACATTCATCAATTATAAAAAGGTATAGCATGTCATGTGATAGTTCGCAGTTGTTATAATTATCTAATGTATGATATGCATATAACCAAGATAATATAATTTTACGTGGCATATTATTTTATTGTTATCTTATAGCTGCATATTGCAAACTTTATATATATTTGTCATGCTGTCAAATTCCTAAAGTGTGCGAAGCCATATGTTTTTGTCATCAAATAAAGAAATGTATTGCCCTCCTGCATTTAACCCACAATATAAATATGCATACATATATTCATTGGATCATACCAAAGAGATATGCATTCTAATTAGCATTTAAAACCTCCAAGAGAATTTTTTAAATCAATAATTAATTTATCAAAATATCATATCCGTAAGGTCTAGATGAAACTTTATAAACTTTTGTTTGGATTGTTTGATTTTCATCTGTATTTGTATCTTATCTGTATTTGATTTGTTTATGAGTAAAAATATTTTTTTTTCATCAGTATATAAATAATCTATTGAAAACAATAAAAATAAGATGACAAAATAACTTGCAAACGACGAACCAAATAGACCCTAACAGCTTGTTTACTTTTTCTTTGTATGGAATAAGAAGGGAATGAAATTCTAATTTAACAGGAAAGTAATAGATTTGTAACAACTTACAATATTACTTTATGTAAAAAGTAAAACAAATAATTATTTTGGGTGAAAGATTAAACATCTATAATGTCTCATTGTTTATTATAGAGTATGATAATTGTATAAATAATATTTTCAATAAAATAAATGATTTAATAGTAATTCAAGGACATGAATTGCTATAAACCATTGAATAGTAATCATGGAGTGGGGACATGAATTCTATAAATATTGAATAGTAATCATGGGTGTGGGGACATATTTCCTATTTATTATTTTATGTAATACCAATTTATTATAATTGTACTCTCCTCAAATAAATATCGCAATAATAAGTTTATGTAAAATGAGGAGGGAATGAATAGTTATTTATATCAAATAAATATGCAGTTAATATCCAACTTCATATATAACTTCTCTAGAATCTCTTCACCAAAGCAACTACGTAAGTAATGTTTACTTATCTCCGATGTAGCAATCATCATTTACGATATCTAAAAATAAAAATAATTCATGGAAATGTGATATATGAATAGAAATGAAAAATTTCCTTTAAATCAAAAGGGGAAATGGAAATGATTCATGAACCATATTAACTTAAAAGGATTCTATTAAAAAATGGATAAAACATCAACTGAAATATAGTAGTTTTAACCTAGCATTGGACCTGTAAGATGACCAAACATAGCTTTCAAAATATAAATAATTATGAGGAATTTATTTGAACTTATATTCTCTTTGATTTGCATTGTATATTCTTTGATTCTAAACCAAATGTGAAAGTTGAAAAGATTCAAAATGAGATTTAGTGACTAGTAAGATCTTGAAAATGTTGGCTATAAATTTCAATGGTATTTTGTTTTTGGGATAATCAAAAATAGTGTCTAAACTTTTGCAAAAGTTCAATCAATACTTAAAGTTGTATTGGACAATTTGATACTTGAGCAAGTTTTTGTGAATAATTTTCCTACTTAAATTTTAGCCTTTAATAATTTGGTACTTGAAGAAGTTTTCGTATACATTTTTCCTATTTAAAACAAGTTCAATCAAGTAGAAAAAATGTACACGAAAACTTACTTTAAGTACCAAATTATTCAAAACAAACTTAGATACATAATTGAATTTTTTACGAAAATTCGAGTATAAATTATTCAAAACAAATGTTGGCACCTGATTAAAACTTTTGCGAAACTTCAAGTAGTATTTTGTATTTTAACCCTTTATTTGAACACAATCACCTCACACACGTGCATGTGTAGTTAAGAGTAAGATTTTTGTCTCCCCTCCTTTCTGTAACTATCAAGGTAAGATATCACCAATACTTATATAATACATAGGAGGCTTCTTTTTGTTTTTTCCAAATTATTCCTCATCTTCGAAAATGATTTCTTTATTCTATAATTAAACCACTAACTAAATCGATGGGATTATTTATGATTTGGAACGAAAAATATTAATATTAAAATTCCTTGGCGCCATAAGAAAATCAAAGGTACTTTCACATTTGGTTTAGTTTGGAAGCGTCCCCACCCAAAAAGGCCACAACCTAACAGCAGCCACACCATGCACGCTTCAATTGTCAATGCAAACAAATGATTCAACCCCAACGAATTCCTTTGCAATCTTTTAATATTCCATAAGTTGATCAAACAATTCCACACGGAGGCTGCCTTACCAATCATCATGATTAGCGTACCCAATATCTATTAGTTAATAAGTTCGAGTTTTTATATTGTTTTTATATGACTGTTTCGCTTCAAATCCCGTCGCTAACAAAAGACATTCTAGGATTCAGTCTCGGTATTTATTGTCATCCAGAATATGTCAGCAAAATACATGACACGGGATCTCTGATTCCTGCAATTTCAAAGAAAAGAAAAAAAGGGTAAAACCAAGTCTGACGTAAGACAAACGCTCTGCCTTTCGAAAACCACACGGCAGCTAATGCGGTCCAGCAGAAATGAATTCTTGTTAGGGGACTTGATGGGTCTCAGCTTATGACCGAATGCTACCACCAACAGGAGAATGATGCAAGCTCCCTGTAAGTAAACGCCTTAAAAATCCATGATCCAACAGCAATGGTCGACTAAAAGGGTCCAGTTCACATGCAGTATCCCAGTAGAAAACTTTGTTGAAAAGTACATGAATGCAACACAAGGAAATAGAAGTTGGAATAGGAGTTACCAAAAATGGAATAAAGGAAATAGACATCATCACGGGTTGGTTCTGAGTTCTGAACCGGAAACCATAATTATCAGGATTGAACAGGATTATTACCTGGCGCACAATCAGGTTAGGACTTCTTGTTCTGTACTTGCCATGGCGGTTTTAAAATTAACAGAAAAGTGTTTTATAAGCACATATTGAATCAAACTCATCACCAAGCTCACTTGCTCTGTCGTCGCAACCAGTATGCACATAATAATAGGAATGATAGATGATAACATAAGAAAAATTGCTTTGAAGTTGATATCAAGAAGCAAAAGCAACTGATTTTAGCATATCTAGAAATGTGGCATTTTTACTTTAAAACCGATTCTCTGATCAATCGTCTGCCTCCCATCCCACTCGATTTAGATAGACATAAATTTTACACATAAACAGAAACTAAAGGGTAATGTAAATTAACAAAGTAATATGGTACACCATTAAGAAACATTTATCAATATAGATGGACCAAAACTCCCAAGGAACATGTAAATGAAAAATTGAAACTGTAATGCCAACATCTTGTTTCATCTGTACAATCTTATTCTGATTTGTGAAAAGAAAAATAAATATGAAGAAACAAAGATGGGCAAAAATACTATTTCAAAGAAATAATCCTATTAGAAAGAAGGAAACCAACAAATTTCTCACATTTGCTATTAAAGCGAGTCGGGTTGAATAACCAACGTTTTTCACCAGAGCAGGAACTTGTGAACTGCCTTGCAGTAACTTTACCTCTGCAAAAGCAAAAGCCATTAGTGAAGGAGGTTCTCATATCAGAAATGTTTGTTTCAAGAAAAAGAGTTATAAGATTGGTATAATAACCAGATGTGAATTATTCAACTTTCAGTAAAAATCAAAGAGCGTGGTAATTGCTGATAGACTTCCATGATGGGTGGTAGTGAAAAGTAATGGTAGCAGCTAGTGGTGAAAAATCAAAGCAGGAAATATCAATGCAGAATTAAAAAATTCAATTAAATTTATCAATAACCACCAATAGATATCATCCCCTGACCCTGCCACCAAATCTTATCACTAAAAAGCCGCTAATTACACAGAATTATTTGGTAGTTATAAACATTAAATTACACCAAATATTTACATAAATCGAAAGATGATTTCTGTAAAACACTTGGAACCGGTGTAAGCGATCAATCACCAACTTATCTTCACTCATGAATAAATGGATAAGAATGTCTTTTGTTGCTCACTTCTACTATTCGAGTTTTTTATACATTGTTAGAAATCTTACAGAATCACAAATGAACATAAAGAGGGGACTTTCCACTCTTCTAGCCATTTAGAAAAGTCGCAATGACTCACACGGAAAAAAATCAAAACATGAAAGATTCAAATAGAGAAATCATAAATAAGGACATTTTACTTTTCTCTGAAATGGTATCATGATGTCTAATACATATAAGTGTAACGCCAGCCAAAAAAAAAAAAAAAGGCAAAAAACTGGTACAACATTAAACACATCATATAACTCTGAATTGCCACTCGAGATGATCAGCCGTGTTTCAACGTTTCAAGTAGTTAAAAAAAGTTTCCAATGAGGACAAGGTAATTTACCCAGATGCAATATGCATTGTCTAACAATTGCTAAATGGAAGAAAAAGAGATTCTGAACAAAATGTAGCTACAGATCAACAGATTACTTGAACTGCAAAACAAACTGTTAGTTACTAGTAAGAACCATTAAGATTCGAATACCTTCCCATTATCAGCAATCTCCTGCACCTTGTAAGTGTCTGCAGTGATCTCTGACAACCACAAACCCGGAAAAAGCGTCTGCAGAAGAAACAAAATATTAACTTCACTCAGAAGAACCGACAAAATAATTCGAATCTATTGATGATAAATCTCAGAGCGTAAACATGGTCGAAAACAAATCAATCGATAAATAACTCACATCCAGTTGCTTCTGGACAGCCCTTGGCCGTTTCTTGGGCCGCCTCGAAGGTCTTCGTCCCGCAAACTTCAAAAAATCTTCCTCAACCTCCTTCCTGTCAAGCGCCACCGAGAACTTTACCCTCTCCACCTTAGTTTCACCGGAACCGCCGCCGCCGCCGCCATTGACCCGCAAAACCCGGCCCGACAACCCAGCCTCCGCCCTCCCCGTCGAATCACCATTACCACGAACAACCGGGGCCTTACACGCCGCCCTTCTTGTCCTCAAATTCCACGGCCTTGATTCCGCTGCACAAGACTCCGCTACCTCCTCCTCAGCCGCCGTTGCCGTTGCCGTTGCCGCAGCCGCCGCCACTGCCGTTGGCTCCTCTTCTTCCTCCTCCTCTTCCTGTCGGAACAGCTTGTTCTTCATCCTGTCCGTCTCTGCCCGCAGATCAAGCAACAGTTTTTCTCTGACCACCCCGATTCCAGTGTCCCGGCCACCCCCAACGATGGACTTGGACTCCATCCCGATCCTTCGATCGTCCAGCGATCCGAAGGATTGAAAGAACCGGAATTCCCTGGCCGGAGAAGAAGAGGCTGCGGGAGGGGAGGCAACGGAATTGAGTTTCATGCAGCGCATGTGACGCTGACTGCCCCAGCGGAGACGCGGGAGGGTGAAGTTGTGAAGCGGTTTCGATCTCTCCGGACCCATCGCCATGAATATGCTATGCTATGCTATATGTCTCTGTGTGTGTGTGTCTCTCTGTCTCTCTTTCTCTCTCTCTTTCTTTTGTTAAGAGTCAGTACGATGCCACCAAACAATCATACAACAAAAGGAATAAGATTGAAAAAGCTCAAAAGCAGACTTTTTTCTTTTTTGCCCTTGGATATATATGGCTTTCGTGATCTTCTTTGGGAGGAAGAAGGGTTAAGGAGGGTGCTGCTGTGTTTGTGTTTGTTTCACATAAATCGCCGGGAAACGGAAGTTCACCTTTTTATATATTTATATATATATATATATATAATATATATTTATAGGTGTGTGTGAGAGAGAGAGAGAGAGAATGAAGATTAATAATTACTATAGCTCGGGTTGATATCCAAATAATATCTATAATTTATCGATAATATATCTGTATTTATTCAGTATCGATTTGATTTGATTATGTATAGATTATAAATTTTTTATTAATATCATATCATTATTAATTTTATATCAATTTAATTTAGGAATAATATTCGATAAGAAAATAAGATTTTGTGGGATTTGAGCTCCAATTAGTTTAATTTTCGGTTGTTCGGTCACACGCTGGAGAGTCTGCTGGGTGTGCTCTAGGACTCGTGATTCCTAACTCACGGTTCGGACCGTTGAGTTCATTTTTTCAAAAGTATGGTCAATTGGACTGGGCTGCTCCATTAAATTAAGAATGTCTGTTGGCCCACTGTATTGGGATCATTTGTTTACTCTTTTTTTTTAATCTTATTTTCCGAAAATTAATAATCTATAGGTGCTTAGGCTTTTCTTATGGCATTTATTTATATAGATAGAATTGAATTTATTTTTGCAGTTCAAAATAGACGTCGTCACGGTTCGGTTTGAGTCTGAAATCAGACGTGAACCACCTGTTCTCGGTTTTAAAAGTGATGGAACCGGAACTGGACCCGTGAGAGCCGGTCCGGTTCCTGGTTCTGAGAAATCGCCAGTTCCCATGGTTCGGTTCCCGTTCTAGAGGAACCGGAACCATGAAAAAAAATAAAAAATTAATTAAATAATTTACTTAATTTAACTAAAAAAAATACAAAATAAATTTTTAACTTGAAATAACATTGAGCCTAACAATAATTATTCATAGCATTAATTAAAAGAAATTCTATAATCATGTATTTATTTATATAAATCACTTGTACTTTTTTAGTTGTTATATTAGCAATGTGACACTATAAAATGTTCAAAGATATAAATAATTCTCAATAACAAAAAACGAATCACACATTGTTAAGAAAGAAAGTCTACTTTGATTAGAAGTCTGCATAAATTTAACAATATATGATTTCAAATGTATCTATTACTTGTGTTGTTAATAATAACACATTAAATATTGTGAATAGGAAATAAATTTTTTATTATGTATGCAAAAATAGTTTTAAATATTTATTTTATAATTACAATTTTTTATAATTTTCTTTTCTTTTTTTCTTACTTTTTTTTTTATAATTTTTATAGTATAGAACCGCCTGTTCTGCCGGTTCTTGAATCGATAGTTCCAAAACCGTCGAGTCATGTGGTTTTTAGGGATGGAACCGTAAGAACCCATCAGAACCGACGGGTTCTTTACCGGTTCATACCTGCCATTGCGGGTCGGTTTTCGGTTCAGGAACCGCCGATGACGGGTCAGTCGGTTCCCTATTCGGAACCGATCCGTGATGATGCCTAGTTCAAAACCTGATTTTCCCATCTTGAATTTATATGTTATTTGGATGAAATATCAGGATTGACCAAAATAGGGGAAAGATATAAAATCTGATTCATACTTTGTTCGTCGATATTAGTTTTAAAATTTTGAAACTAAAACATACTCGTATCATGTTAGAATAATATTAAAACCTAAAACCTGTATAATGTATATGATATATGTATGCAGTGAAAATTATGTCTTATATATAGAAATGTCACATTTGGTAATGAACTTTCTTCTATTTATAATTTAAAGTAATCAATTTAAAATCTAATGAAACTTTATTTATTCATTAATACACATTGCTAGCCAATGCGAAGATAATATGCATTAACTAGCAAATTTAAAAGAAAAAAAAATGAAACTTAGATAATCAAGTAGACAAATTAATATAGTCATTATAATTGCTTAGAATTAATCTACCCACTTAATTGTTCAATTAGATAATGTGTGTGTCAATTCACTTACTTAATTATCTAATCTTCTAATTTTTTTATTGGTTATTTGACATGTCTCATTTTCCCATTGGATAGATTACTTTGCTTACAGAGTTAAAGAGACACTACTAGATATTAACGAATATGAAGATTTTGATTGGGTATTAAACTATTATTTTAGGTTTAAGTAATTAATCATATATTTATTGGCAAAAAAAAAATCATATATTTGAAAAAAAATTAGGTGCTTTTATAATATACATTGCGATGAGTTTCCACATACATGGACTAGCATAGTAATCTCGAATAACTTAATTGCACATATTTTAATTATATATTTCTCGTGGAGGGTAAGTCATGAATTTGGTAATATGATTCCAAACAATTTACCGAAATACTATCATAAAATCGAAATCTATTGTATGGTTAAATCCACTTGTTTCTAATAAATAATAGAACCAAACTATTAAAACAATCCTACTACTAGAGGAACTTCCAATAAAAAACAAAGAAAATCGAAGTTTAAATAATTTCGAGGATGTGTTGACCTAAAAGTATTTTTTGTTATTATATTAGATATTGGGTAAATTATAATGAAATGTGACTCACAACTTTTCGAGTAGCTCATTTAGGGTCACAACGTTTAGATAAGTGGGTCAATTGAGGTCACCATTGACATTTGTTAGTAGGAGAGAAATTTAATTAAAAGTTAGAAGATCAGCCATGTTATGACACATGTTAATGGTGATCTTAATTGACTAATTTCCTTAAATGTTATGACCTCAAATGAACCACTCGAAACGTTGTGACTTTGAATGAACTTACTTTCAAACGTTGTGATCTTCCGATATAATTTACCCATTGGATATTATAAGTTAAGATTTTTCCTAGGGTAGATATTATCATAGTTATTGTATCATTTACATGATAAAGTATATATTTTAGGATGAGTATAATACCTAAAGGTTTGGTATGTTATATATAACACTCTCAACTTAGAGCGATATCAACCCGCCACGTATCATCACTAGAGATGGATAAGTAAGGACTCAGATTCTACTAAACCATAATTTAAGACACAATATAACTTTAATGTTTCACATCAAAGGAGGACTTCTAAAACATTAATGTCGTTCATAAAACTTCTAACCAACTTGGTTAACATAAACCAACCACCAACTTAAATCAAACTTAAAGCATCCTAAGAAAAGTCTTAAAACATCAGAAATCATGAAAACTGATATCCATGTTCCAAGAGTCCACGACTCTAGCTATCTCATAATGCTAGAAATCAGTTAGAAAATCCGCTCTACTATTGTCATCCCCGTAATCCATGCATATATCGTAACCAATCAAATAAAAAACTAACATATCATCACCTATTTTTGAAAAATAAAAAGGAATGAGCGCAATGCCCAAAATGTCAACAAACGCATGCGAATAAGCAAACATCGCACAAAATCCACATACAACATAGTAACATATGCAATAATCACAATCTGTTATCTCTAATTAGCTAAACAACCATCACAGTTTAGAACTATTTACAACTAGCCCTAAACACTAAATAACTCATGAGTCCATAAAAAACAGATACATATATGTATAGATATTTAAACATATATACTGATGTTGGATACTCCCCACATACCTTGGGCATCGTACTTGTACTATTTCTAGATTACCGAAATCATCTTTATGTGCAATTGCACTTGGGACAACACCATACACAAATCATCAAGATGCCATCCTAGTAACACCGGTACTCTCAGTCCACTAAACCCAGCTAAACACAAGCAACAAACAATTTAAGGCTAAATAGTATTAAGTCCATTTGTATTTCCTAAACCAATATTCACAAGCAATAACCAAGCTAAGGATGTACCTAATACAGTGCTTGAAACAGCTAATTCAAAATCAAGATTACCTTATCACATATAGTAAAAACCAACTCAAAACTTGTTTTCAAAAGTAAAACATTATTTCTAAGATCATCTAACCTCGTAAGTTATTAAGAACTATAACTACTCTATGTCTAGATATGTCTTGCTACTTGGATTTAGGAGTATTAGATATTAAACTGTTAAGTCTCCTAGTTTGGTTTTGATGATAACAAAACATGTATGAGTGTTTACTAACAAATTCATTAAGTGTGCAATGCTTAAGTATAATCAAAGTTGGTTTATGAAAATGTTTTCAAAAGAGATTCAACTTAGAAAGTAATTTAGAATATGTTCGGGAAAGTTTTTTAAGAATAAATAAATAGTCAAAAGGTAACTCAGAAGCTAAATCTGCTGCTTATCAAGACGAAAGTAACTGTCAGAGAGTAAATCATAAAGTAAATCTGCTACAACACAAAAAGCTGCTAAATCACGAATAGAATCTGGAATTTCGGATTTCTTCAATTGATTCGTTATTTTGAAGACCCGGCAACAAACTGAATGTATTTGGTTAACGCATTCAATATGTTCCACAAAGTTGGTTCAAATATCCATGGGGATTAATAATTAAATTGAAGTTTAGATTTAAATTATGATATTCGAATGATATTACAAGTGCAATTGAGGTTTTCGTTACAGATTTATTTCAGATATTTACGAGATTATTTTAGCACGATTTTATGAGGATTATGGATCAAATTTAAGCACCTAAAGTCGTGTTAAATTGTTTCAACAAAGCTGGAGTTATTTATGGAAGATAGAGAAGATATGGTTCTTATTTTTTTGGGATATTTGATATGGTGTACAACAGCTCTTGAAATTCGAATTTAAAGGATAAGAATTGTTATATTTGTTAGAGATACATAGGCCACGTGATTAGAAGATAAACGAGAGATTATATCATATTTAAATTCGAATTTTTGAATGTTGCAGCAGTCAAACAAAATAAGTCCACATCAGTAACTTTCCATGATTTTCGAAATATCTCCAACAACAACTCTATCTTGAAGATACACTTTTAGCCGTTGAAGTGAGCATTACATATCAACAAAGAAGGAAGAAAGAGAGAAGAACTTGGCACGAAAAAGTCTATACAATTCTCTAAAAACTACTATCATAGTGTGCTTGAAAATTCCATGGAAAATTTATGTTTTGTTGTGCTAATTCTTGAGAATATTTATTCTTGTTCTTTGATTAGGTTTATACACTTTTGTGTGAGGTTGAGAGTTACAAGTAAACTCAGTAGTTTGATTGTAGCTTGAAGAAAGCTAGGAGGATCAAGTTGAGTGCATTTTGTAGCCAAGTGGTTTGGCAAAGATAGCTTGTAACTTTATTGATTTGTTGGATAGTGGAACATACCGGTGTGGAATACTGGGTCCTTGGCTTGGTGCTGGAAGAGAGGACTGACGTTCGAGGCAAAACCTCTATAAATCAACTTCGCACTCTCTTCTCTCTTATCTCTTTAAATTTCATGCACATTTAATTGTTTGGTTTTGTTGCATTTTATACTCAGAGACTAAATCAGAAAGTAACTAGAAGTTCATTTTCTAATCAGAGACTAAATCAAAGAGTAAAACTGGAAGTTTCACTCTTGTTTTTGTTTAACGTACAGTGATCATTTTTCAACCTATTTTCATTCAATTGTGAAATAAACTTTTATTTATTAAGTTTATTGTTTCAAGTGAGTTTAAAAATCCATTTTAATTTGATTAACTAAGTTTGTGAATTTGGTTAAGTTTTTTAAAAGATTAAATTTTCATTTTGGAAAACCAATTCATCGGGCCTTCCTACCCAACACACCCCCCCCCCCCCCCCCCCCCCCCCCCCCCCCCATTCTTGGTTATCTTTTTGGGACCAACATAAACTAAGGATTTAAGTATTTAGGAAGGTCAAAACAAGGGTTAAGAAAAGGTCACAACATCCCCTTGTTGAACATACCCATGATGGAGGATGTGATAGGTGCTGGGAAAGAAAACGTGTTGAAACTCCCTTGTTATGCACGTTTCAGGGGGCGTGATCTCCATCACGGCCTCTGTCACAGCCATGATGGGGGTGGTAATGGCCATCATGGCCTCTGTCACCGTAGTGATTTGGTTGAATTTGCCATAACTGAATAGATCATAGCCCATGCCACAGCCGTGACTCTTGTTCGTGCCTTGTTCGCTCTAAAATACGAGAAAAGCTCTTAAACTTCCCTTTTCTTGATCTTAAACCACACAAAACTCCCTAAACAAGAAGGAAAACATTTAAACACTTTTATGATTCACATTACATACAAACAAACAATCTTCCTTTCTTCTTTCGCAAACAATAACCACCACCAAAACAAAGACTAGGGTTTTTCTCTTGATTTCTCTCCTAAACGTGAACACCTTAGCTATAGCCTCTTCATGATCCTTCAAGGAGATTCTAGCAAAAAGGGATTTCTAGAGCTTAAGGATTGTGTGAAACGTCTATGAAGAAAGGTACGTAGGTTAGGAATGGGCAGTTATCATTATCTCTTTTATAGTGAAAGATCATTTTGCCATCTCATAAAACAACACATGATAGTCCCTTACCTTTATTATAAATTGTTTTACTTTATATTACACTATACCTTAACTTATGAGAGTATGTTTTCAAAAATTAAATTAGAAGCTATTTTTGAGCTTTAATAACGACCCAGAATGAACTTAGCAAGATATAATCAGTTCAAAGTCCATAAGGTTATCATCTGATCTCTATAAGTTCAAATTTATAAGTGGTGAATAAAACATTACAAGTGGAGAAAACCTTATTAATTTTGCAATAAATTATGGTAAAACTGTCATCATTTGCATTAAAAGGTGTATATTTTATCAAATAAAAGCTATTATAATTATATATGATGCATATAATATATATATATATAGCCTACATTTTATATTTTTCCCCAACAACCTTAACACTTGAATACATAGATGGGTTAAAAACTATAATATAATGAATAGTTACTGACCTCTCGTGTAACTAAATAGAATCGAAACATAGAATCGAAGATATAGAAATGTAATTTTTCATAATTAGTGCAAGCTAATTTTTAAATACTATAAATATGATTAATTTTTTCATGAGAAATTTGAATTATGATAGAAATAAATAAATTAATATAACTTTCGTTAAGTTATAATATAAATAATTAAGTACTAGTTGTTACATTAAGTTTTGACATAAACTATTATTATAGCATACAAAACTAAAATGAAATTATAACCACCATTTTGCCACACCATCATTATCATCCTTAGAAATATCAATTCCTGCTTCATGTTCAATTGTAAATGTTATGAATATCAAATCATCTTGATCTTACTCCACAACTCTCCATATAGATAAATGCACCAACTTCTTTATAATAACACTTTATATCTTTCCTTATCCCTTCTCATGAATAAATGCCCAATCAATCTATATTTAATAAATTAAATATATATTCTTTCCTAACTATTTACATATGATTAGATGAGAGATTTTTAATAATGAAGTTAATGGTATAGTTTGTTTTAGTTAAAGAAGTAAATATCATATAACTGGTTTAAGTTGTGAAAACTAATAACTCATAGACCTAAATCAAGTAGAACTGCATGAATTGTATAGAATCAATAAAATTGTAAACTCCTAGAATCTTATAAAACTTGCAAGTAGACTTGTGATTTTGAAAAGCATGATGATATCCCTTTACATATAACCTTATCAACTAGTTTCACATGGGTAACAAATCTTTAAATATTTCTTCTATTGGTTTTTTGCAATTTATGAATGAGATAATGATAAAAATGGTACTTGAACTTTCGTAAGAAGAACAAGTAGGTATCATAAGTTTGATTTTAAACAATATGGTACCTGAACAAATTTTTCGTGGCTTTTTTTGTACCTCATTTCACATGCTTCAGGTATGAAAAAAATTCAATGAAAATTTTATTCAAGTACCAAAATTGTCAAAATCAAACTTCAAATATGAAAAAAAACAACAAAACTTTGTTTAGATATCAAATTGTTCAAAACCAAACTTTAGGTACCTAATTGTTCTTTTTGTGAAATTTTAGGTACCATTTTCATCATTAATCATTTATAAATCAATGATTATGATTATTTAAATACTTAAAATACTGTATGATATATTATGATATCATCATTTCATTGGAATCTCCTATTAATAACATTACAACATCTTAAGATATAAATCAATAAGGATTGAAAGAATGTAAGAGGATCCATAACTCTTATGAGCTAAACATTCCTTTGAACCATACCTCACTTTAAGGACAATTAAGTGGAAAACAAAAGGCATATAAATGTATATTGCTCTTAATATGACTTAAACAATAAATGATGATATAAATTACACCAGAAGATATCAACGTTTGGGAGTAAATTCATTTAAAGTATCAATATTTCAAGTGGTTAAAAAGTGGCATCAACATTTTATAAAGTGAATCAAATAAGTATCAATATTTTGCAAAGTTCATTTAAGTATCAATGTTTTGATTAATTTTGAATTTAAGTTTCTATAATTTTCATTAATGGTTAATTATTAATATCTTATTTGACTCACTTTATGAAACATTGATACCTCTTTTTAACAACTTGAAACGTTGATACTTAAGTAAATTTATCACTAAATGTCGATTCCACTTTTGAACCACTTGAAATATTAATACTTTAAATGAACTTAACGTCAAACATTGATTTCTGTGATGTAATTTATCCATAAATGATGTCGAAAACTAACAAATGACACAAAAATATATATATCAAATGATTAATGATTAGGAGAGTGTTACAACAATCAAAACCATGGTGAACCACCCTACATAAGCCAACTCTTATCCTTAACTCCAAAGCTATATGAATGGGTTAAACAAATTAACCCAACTTAGTTAATAATTTGTCAAGATTAAATATATCAAGGGTTAATGTCACAATCACTATTTGAAGTTTTTCAAAATGTGCAATTAACTACTTAAACTTACAATCAGTCAATTTAATACTTAGTTGAAATTTTTGAGTTTACTAACACTACCTCAACTAACATCGTTAAATTTGTTTATTGACGTGTCACCTCTACCTATAAGAGAGTGCCACATGTCTAATATACTAAAATAATTATTATTAATTTATATAATGACAGTAATTATAATTAATTTATTATTAGAATATTATTACTTCTACTACTATAACTAAAGATTAATATAGCCCATACACAAAAGCCCATTTGTAGCCTAACATATCTTCTCAACTCACTTATAAACAAGTTGGTTTGTACAATACAAACTTAGCTTAGTCATGGATATCTAGCAATGTGGGACTTTGTATTGGCTTAACATAAAACATACTTCATATTACTCATGGAATATTTATTTATTTTATTTCCTCATTCTATATTTATCTAGCCCATATAATTTTCAATATTTGAAAATTCACAAGGGAATCTTACATATGTGGCTATTATAGTCATAATATTCGATCAATATGTTTTGCAATAGCCCTTACATGTAACTATCTTCACCTTCATTTGTATCCATAAGCTTTAGATGGAGTAATTAGTGCCAACATTGACAAGAACATTATCCACATCCCTGAGAGTGCAAGGGACCTAGAAAGCTTCCACTTTGTTTTTCTATTCCAAAATAGAGTAAGGTTTGCTTTGATAATGATAATTCATTCCTTAAATTTTATTTCATTCTTGGGCTTTTAAATTTCAATTGAGGAAGTTTTATCAACTCTTTTAGTAATCGTCTTGTAGTTTGATGCTAGTTATTTCCCATTTATTCTATATTGTTTTGATTATAGCATTGAAGTGCGAAAAGAGCAAGCTCACTATTGGTGCAATAGACTTAAGTGCAAAATCGAGATCCATTTAGTGCAACACCTACATTTTTAGATGCAACAATTTCCAATTTTCCGATCTAAATTTGTATACCATATACTTGTCATTAATGTACTGAAAGAGTAGTGACATCAACGAAGTAATCACCAAACATAAATCAACTTAGCATCTCCTTCCCCTTCACTTCTGCTACTGCTTGGTCCTAAGGCAACTTCCTTCAGTCTATCTTTTTCGATCATCTTCTACACCACAAACTACTTGCTTCTGCAATCATTGCTATTTAGCAGCATGCGTTTGTTCAATAGTCTACAATGGAGAAGGGCTTGCTGTAGTGGTTGATTCTGTGCACTTGGTGGACATGGGTAGTCCGCAATCTTGTAGGTTTGACACCTACGGTTTGGTTATGGCTTGGTCTATAGTGGTTCTTCGTTGGTGATAAATGGGTTTCATCCAAGGCTATGTTTGGTGAGAGGTCTACAATGGAGAAGAGAGGTTATAGAGAGAAGAGTTTAGAGAGAGAGAGAGAGTTGCCATAGAGAAGAAGATGATGCCCCACATCATTTATTCTTCAACAAATAACTTATTATATATTATCATATTGTAGATGGTTTCATTGGAGAATAGAAAAGGGTCTGGACAATTTTGGGCTTTACTTTCAAGTCATGGTACGGGTTTTGTTTTTAATTTATAATAAACATTAATATCATCATCCAGTAAATATATAAAATAGTAAGAATGAAATAATTATAATCAATGATGATATAAAATTGTGATATGCCACATGTCGTTTCATAATTGGTTGGTCTATTAATGGGCTTAACAGAGTTAGTGAAGGTAGCATATGCACTCACCATCACCTCAATTAGGTATTAAATTGGCTAATTAAAAGTTGAGGTATTTAATTACACATTTGAGCAAAGTTCTGCTATCAAATTTGACGTAGACACATATATCAACTAGTCTCAAATTATTTAGTAACTAAACAAACTTATGTCTAGCCTAACCCATAATGGATTGGTTGGTAAAGTGAGTCAAACCACCAATCCAATCCACATTTATACATTTTGGTAGCTTAAGTTGGCTAACTCACAAATTTACTAAATATATTGAACTTGGATTTGCCTTATTGTAAACATAAAATAAACATGTGCTTATGAAATACTAGTGAACTCTATGTATGTGCGCATGAGATAAAGACCACTAGAATTTTGTGAATGTGAGAGTAATAAATAGAGACTAAGAATGAAAGAGGTAAGGGGCGGAGCGATAGAGAGAAAAGAGTAAGAGTAAGAGTATATATGAATTGACTTGCATAAAAGTGAGAGGAGAGCATCAACATATCGTAAGGTGATAGCCGTGTCAAGATCCTAGTTTTTACAACTTTTTATTCTTGCTTTTTATTTTCATATTGTAGATTTGACAGATTGAATTAGTATATGGTGAACATTCTAATGTCACTAACAGTTTAGATACAATTGCTGCTTTATTAATTGGATTATAAAATTTTAATTTTAACCTACTTTTTAAATTAGTCAAAGAACTTAAGCCATTGAGCTAAACCCATTTATGTATCTCTACATGATCCCAATCTCTCTCTTATACACTCAAAAACTTAGGTTATAAATCAGTACATTTGGTTAGGATATGCAAGTAAATTCGAAAGTGTCTTATGTGAGTCAAAACGTACATTACATATCATTCTCTTACATGAAAGTATAGAAGGACAAAACTAAAAAATTAGTTCATAACTCAACAAGCTAGGTTTGGATGTTGGTTATGTAAGTAAATTTGAAGACGTCTAATGTAAGTTGAAGTGTATGTTTAGTATTGTACATTTGAAAAGATATCTTTTACAGTAAAACATGTAGGTCAAAACTAAGCACAATGGCTTAGGATATGCAAGTGAATTTGAAGAACTAGCTCTTATTTAAGCCAAAGCATATATTCCATTTTGTTTATATTATATCTATATTATTTTGTATTTATTTGAAAATCTCGGATTTAAAAACTATATAATCTAATTTTATCTTATAATTATGCTAAAAGTCGCGATTTGGGTTGGAAAATGAAAAATTTTGTATTTTTTTGGAAAAAGAATATAAAATATTATTTATACAATGAAAAAATTGATTTATTTTGTTAAGATAAACAAATTTAAACAAGTCTAATATTCTATGAAGTTGTTAGCTATTTCATTTTGTGAAGGGATATACATATACTTATATTTGCATCTTTTTGATATCTTACTCTAACAAGCAAAAGGATTGAAAATTGTGAAAAAAAAAAAATACTAAAAAGGAGAAAAAGATGAACCAAATGAGTAATAAATGTCATCAAATACTTCTTTAAAGTTTCTAGCATTGAAACACTTTGCATTGAAATAAATACATATGAAGATATTTTATTTTTTTAATGAGTGTCTTGAAAAATTACACAAACATGGATAATTTGGAACTTTTGTAAGCAAATGACTCAAGCCTTGTCTTAAAAAATAAATAAATAAACGACCTATATTTAATAAATATTTTAATGTTAGTAGATGGACATGTGAGTTTAATTGATTAATAATAATCAAAATGAACTAATAGTTTTATTAATTTTTTTAATTATATAATTTAATAAAAAGTATTAAATTTTCAAAAAGAAAAATAAGAAAAAAAAAAACATAAAGCATGAAAATACCCTAGGATCTCTTATATACACCTAGGTGAGTGATGGGATTGACACAAACCCTTCAAGGTGGTAACAAGCCATCCTCCAGCCATGGGTGGTTTCAAAGTCCCATAAATTCGAATAGGTGATGACCTATCATTTTAGGTTGATCGTACGATCCTTTACCTTAAAATTAATACACACACACACAAACACTAATTGGGGTGTATAATTGGCTTACACATACACACCTTAAAATTGATATCTTACTCTAATAAGCACATGGTACTCCAAACTTGAAGAAGATATAATTATGTATGAATGACTCTATATTCCTTTCCATTATATTGGCGATTGCTTGATCTTCCACCCATGTAGTGAAGTATTCCACGGCCACTATGATATATCTTTTTTTAGCGGTCTTTCACAAGAAGGGGTCAAGTCTCTCCATCCCCGTTGAGCGACTAACCATGGTTTGACTAGAGGCTGTAAATATTTAAGGCAAAATCCGATAAGGCTAGGCACCTTTGATTGGAATTTCTTTGCCATCGGCATCCTAGCAATCCAAAAAATAGAACATGGTTGACGCTTGCTTTTGGATTAGCTGATTCGGACATCTGAGATGAAAACGAAATGAGTGCCCTTTCTCTTGTGCACGTGAAGTTGGCATATTTCGTACCTTACGTTCTTAACTTCCTTGGTGCATGTAACCAATGAAGCATGCTTCTACGGTTGTGGACATTTCAACATAATGTATACATCTTTTTGTAATAAACGAATGAAAGTGGTATGATATGGAGAGTTTGACCTTTGGCATTGTTCCTACACTTCCCTGATCGCAACTCTTCCAACACTCCTCAACCTTCTTCCATTTATTGAGAATTTCATGTATCAAAGTGAAGTTGGTAGCTTCATACATCAACCTCCTTGTTTCTTTTTTGTCAGTTGAGGCAGCACCATCCTTTAAGCACTCTAAGATTGGATCTATCTAGCGAGGTTTAATATAGATCACATTAACTTCGAGAGTTTCCTACTTTCACTTGCCAATGGTTTGTTAAGGGAGATATCCAACAAATATTGTGTCTTCCCCTTAGTCAAGAGAGGGAAGTTTGATTACCACGGATTTAGAGAGATTGTTTGCTTCAATGTTTTCCACCTTAGGATTTTGTGAATATGCTATGATGGGAATTCTGAAGTTAAGGCTTTGAAAACTTTTAAATACCTTATTATCACATTATCCTTGGTCTCGTGTTTGCCCTTAACTTGCTAGATGACTAGTTGTTAATTGGTAAAAATTCTTCAAATTATTTATATTCGCCTCTTTGGCTAGCTTAAGTTTGATGATCAATGTTTCATACCCATCCTCATTATTATTTCCATCAAAATCAAATTTTAGGGTTTAACTTTGAATGGGCCTTAAAGGACTAGTCTAACTCTACTTTCCTCTTGTTTAATAAATCGTCCACATAGAGAGTCAATTCTGGTTAAGTCAATAAGGGCTTGGGCTTTGATGGTATCGTTGACCTTATACAACACTCCATAGGCACTGAGCTCAATGGCATATTTTATTAGGACAAATTACATAGAAATGTATCAACATTTAGGGATAGATTCATTTAAGGTATCAACATTTCAAGTGGTTAAAAAATAATATCAACATTTTTCAAAGTGAGTCAAGTAAGATATTAATATTTTACTATTAATGAGAACTAAGGAAACTTGATTGAAAATTAATTCAAATGTTGATACCTTAAATGCACTTTACAAAACATTGATACCTCATTTGTTTCACTTTATAAAGCATTGATTCTTCTTTCTAATCACTTGAAATGTTGATATGTTAGATAAACTTATCCCTAAACATTGATACCTTCTACCATAGTTTATCTTATTTTATTATTTTGCCAAAAACAAGCTTGTGATAGATATTTCTAAAAGGTTCGTCAATTAAAATAGTTAGTTGGTGAGCTGAAAATATATCCTTAAGTCTCTAGGCTGAAATAATCACAACTAATGCAAATTTCTTAGCTTTTGAATATCTTTCCTTAGGTCCTTGTAAAATAAGGGTTATGTAATAGATAGACTGATGTTCTCTTTCATTAGTCAAACAAGGATTGGGGAGAAGACTTGACTACTAACCGCTAGGTGTAAGAACATCTCTTATCCTTTACAAGCTTTGCTAAAACCGGTGGTGTGTTAAGCAACTTCTTTTAATTCCCTATAAGTGACTTTACATTAATCGACCACTAGAATACTGTTAGATTCTTCAAATTTTTGAAGAATTATGTCCATGTGTATATGCTTCTTAATACAAATTTACTTGAGCTTTTATTCTTCCAGTGAACCTCATACATCTTTCATGGATTTTGGTGACCACATGTCGAGGAATGCTTGAATTTTCTTTGGGTTAGCTTCACTCCCTATTGAGTGACCAAGTACCTCAAGAAGAAGGTGCTCTAAAAATATTTACGTGGCTTAAGTTTCATCCAATAATGCTTGAGCCAATTGAATATCTCTTGTAAGTCACTAAAATGATTGTTGAGTTCCTTACTTTTGACTATCATGTCATCTGCTATACCTTCTTATTTTGCTCAAAGTTGAATTAGTTAGATTATGAGGTCTGAACTCTTAGGCTACTTTATTGCCCTTACACTTTGGTAGCATTAAGGGCAGTAAATATTGTAGATGTAAAAGCAGAGCATCTAAAAAGAAAATAAAGGAAGGTAACAACTCTAGAAGTTGTTTCCTACAGACAGCATCAAATGTCGTTAGTTCAAAACAAGTAGTAGGCTTCAATCCATCTAGGTTTAATCATGGACTTGTAGCATGAGATTGCAAAATGGAACACTGTTAGTAGTGCATTGAGGGAATGTTTGACACAACCACTCTAATACTTAAGTTAGAGTGCATCCCAAATGTCCAAAAGATAATGAAAGAATGTAAGAGTTACCAATGTGATATACTTGACATCTCAAACATGTGAAGAGGGTGTTCATTGGAAACAAACCTTTAGTAGATGGGAATGTTGTGTAGAACATGGAGTGGTAAGAAGTTAAGGGTGCTTCTTAAGAATGTAAAAGTTAAGCTATGAATCTTTGTCTAATAGCTTCCCCAAATAACGTCAGTGTCGATTATGAGGCGAGTGCTGAGTGACTTGACTTGGTATTGTTAGGTGCTCCACTTATGAGTTAGCTTGCCAAGCTAAGGGAGGATTAATACTCTAGGAAGCTTGGGTTAAACCAAACTAGGTGAGACTTAATCCCATTATGTCATTCCAAGCCTCAAATGGGTCAAACTGGGCTTAGAGAGCACATGTACTGTAATTGACCATCAATAAAGCTAGGACCAGTTCTTGGTCTCCTTACCATTATAACAAAATTTTAACGCATATAATTAAAAACTTTGGTAATTCTTTTCAATCTGTTTATAATTTTGCAATTCTCCTATTTATTACTATTCAATACAAAAGTAATTATGATTACTATTACAATTTTTTTTTTCCAAACAATTGCTACCTCATTAATAGAGTAATATTGACATTTTTAATCATAAAATCCTTCTCTCCTATTGCACATACAAATGAATTGATTTATTCTCTTTCATTATATTTATTGTAATTGGATTATTTGTTTTATTCAATTAATTCTTACAAATCTTAAAAGAGAAAAGTTTGTATTATTATGGTGAAAGCCTTAACTTTTATGGAAAAATTAACAAATTTCAACTCCAAAATTACTTGAAATAGCCCAAACCCTCACCTAATTAGATTAGAAATGATTCAATTAAATAACATAATAGATAGTTAATTGTGGATATAGTTTAGATAGTTTAAATAAATAAAAGGAATTAATAATAGAACATGATCATATAATGTGTATAATTAAATTAGGTTAAATTGAAATTTGAGATTTTAAATATTCTTTTCAAAATATCTATTTTCTTCAATTATTAAGTTTATAAATCAAATTATTCAATTGCTTTCAATCATCAATTTAAAATGCCTTTTCTTATAATTTCAAATCTTTAAACTCTTAGACAAACAATTGGGATGCTTGATAAATTCTTCTTAAAACCCTTAAAATTTAGTTAACTTTCATTTTGCAAAATCCTTATAATTTTTTAAATCAATTACTTGTTTAAAAATATCAATTTTACACTTGAACCTAAATTAAATGTCAGATTTTCATAAATTAAATTTTTGAATTATGTATTTATATCAATACATAAATTTCTAATATATAAGTTCCCAAATTATTTCCTAATTATTTATGATTCTTAAAATAATTATTAGAAAAATTTAAATCTAATACCTTATTCTACAAATATCTTTCAAATTTCATTTCCCTTTCCTTTTCCCTTTGTTTTCTACCTGCCACCTTTTCTTTTCTTTTTCTTGGTTCTCCCTTCTTCTTCTTCTTCTTTTCTCCTTTCTTTTTCAATTTTCAACACTCAACTTTGAATTTCAAGAAGATTAGAAAGGAAATTAAGGTTAGAAAAGAAGATAAGAAGTGAGAATCAAGCTTTAGGTAGCTTCATCAACTAGAGGATGGAAGAATAGACAAGAAGCTCAAGTAGTTAAAATTTGCTAAACATTTAAGCTATGTTGATTTATTGATTTGATGATTGTTTGTGCATGTATTCGATGAGTTCATGTTAGTTATAAGTAGAGTGTAAGATCGAACTTGTAAGTTTGTAATATATGAAGTTATAAGTTGAAACACAAGTGGGATCATGTCTATTAGAACCAAGATTAAGATGGCATATGAAGTGAAAACTTTTACATAGATGATATAGATGATAATTTTAAGTTTGTATGATGAATATATTATGTTAGAAGTTGAAAAATGATGCAAAACAAGTAGAAAATCGCAAAGAGTATAGAGGGAACACGAGGAACTAAATTTAGTCGTGCTCCGCACTTTTTCTTGAAAATTTCAAAGTTTACTCCTTAGAAAAGAAACATGGTAGAAACATAATCTTGTATATCACGCTGTGCTTCTCTCTGATTCATTTTAACAAAAACAATTTCAATTCCTAGAACAGTACAGCTAAAACAAGGGATGATCTATCTCTCTGTGTTCCTCTCTATTTCTCATGTATTTCATATGTTAATAGGAAACATGGCTAGATGTATCATGTGGTGCTTCTCTCTGACCCATGAGCGCCTTGCATATTAATGAAACACTGGTACATGTAATTTGTTTTTAACTTAAAGCAAAACACAATTAAAACACAGTTCATTGTATTCCACCGTGTTTCTCTCTAATCTTTGAAAATTAAAATGTTAAGTGAAACATGGTTGGAACAAGTGAGTTGTATCACATCGTGCTTCTTAATGGTTTTCAAACTAAATGAAACATGGTGGAAATGTATTTGACTGGGCTTCTGCTTATGCATATACACAGGGTGAAACAGACCCATGTACCTGCCTGTGTTCCTCTAAAAAATACGAATTGAATAAAAAAAATAAAATAGAAATGAAAAAGATAAATGATAGCGATTATATTATAATGATTAAATGATATAATTAAGAATGAATTAAGTGAATTGGTAGGGTTAGTAGTTGACTTGAGTTAACATAGAAGTTAAGTATAAAATGAACTTAGTTAATCAACCTAGAATCGATTTGGCTTAATGAATATAAATGAACTAAAATGAAGTAGATTGACTAAGATCTTAATAGATATATGATAATGACTTAGGGAGTTAACTAAACTTGACTTAGTTATCTAATTAAATGACTAAGCTTAATAAACTTGGTTGAGTTTAAGTTAATATACGTTTAGTAAATAATGATTGGCTTAAATTAGTATGCTAGGTTAAACCTTAAATAATAAAGAGTATGTAATTTCTAAAATATATTCGACTAAAGCTTTGTTTAATAAAAGATAGTTTGATAGACAACGAAGAATTGTCTGTATCTTGGTGGGGCAATTTTCACAACCATAGCAGAGTTCCTATTTTCATGTCTAATCAAATGAAACCATAAATTGAATTTTTAATATAAGATTGATGAGAAAGGATAAATAATTGTATTGTATATATAATTTAATCTTTGAACAGATATTTGGGTCTAGCTTCTACTTATTTTGGACTATCTTCTAATCTCCATCGAGTTTTAGATAAGATATGCAATAACTTGTGTGTTGATTATTATGATAGAAATTAAAAAAAAAATGAAAGTCGACCTTTATAATTGAATGCTGTTTGCACTTGTGTCATTTAATTCGGTCGAGAGAGCAACAACTTGTCCGGAGCCAGGCACGATAGTTAAGCACTTAGCCCACCTTCATGTCATGATGCAGTAATAAATACTATGATGCAATGGTACATCATTACAATGACGATTTAGAAGTGGCTCAGCAGGTAGCCGATAAGGCAAATAGTATTGACGTAACATTTGCTTAAGCTTAGGATGAAGTAACATGGTTTAGTTTACTTTTATGAGACCAATTGAACTAAATGATGTTATGAACTGAGATAAGTAAAGCTGTATAACAGCTGTGAACCTTAGATGGAGTTATTTTCTCTTTTTCAGTTACATATAGGAGATATAGGTATCCGAGCTACCTATATCAACCCCCTAAGCAACTGCTATTACTCAAGATCCCTTGATTCCCAGAGGTGTGTTCGTGGAGTATGAGTGCTCCAGTATTGATTTGTTTAATCTTAAATTAAAGATATAAAATGTTGATTGATGCATTGTATTAGATTAAGCTCACATGCCATCTTGTGTGTGTTTGTGTTACTATGTACTAGGCTTGGGCTCATTGTTATTCTCTTTCTAGGTCTTAATGATTATAATGTTTGACTCGGGTTATGGGTGTTTTTGGAGATTCTGGGAGAAGGAGTGAAGTGGATTTAGGACCATTAGATTATTGTATTTGTTTTCACTTTGTTTTAAAGCTGGAATTATCTTTGAAATTGTTTTTCTTTTTTCTTTTTTTCCTTATAAAGGCTTGGTTAAGAAGCCTATGTTATGTAATTTAAGTTTTTGAAACTTTGTTTATCGTCATAGATAGGTATTCCCTATTGAGATACCTAATGGAATGTTGTTTTTATAATATTTAGTTTTATCATTGTTAAATCTAGTTATTTTTAGAATTTAATTATATGATTTCTGAATATTAAAATGTGTTAGCAATTTTTGAGATAAACAAATCTTTTAAGGAGGCATGTGTATGTAATACTTAAGATATTACACGTGATTGAAGGATTTGACTTGTTTGAATTTTAGATGTAGGGTAAGTCGGGCCCTTACATTATTTCATTTATTGATTGAAGAAATTAGAAAGGAATCTTAAAATTAATTTTATTTTAAACAAAGTATAATTTTTGTTTTTTGGGTTTAGAACAAAGTATAATTTTCAAATCAACATAGATTTCTTTCTCATTTGTATTCAACTTCGGATACATAGATTGTGCAATCACTTTGATGCTACATTAATAATGATGGGTGCATCGTGTGAGCTTAATCTATTTAAATTTATCTGCAATCTATTTTATTAAAGAAAAATTTCCTTCCAGTCTTTATTGTTATAATAGATTTTGTTTTATGTTTCGTCGAGTTATCATTCTTCTGTACCCCCAGTTGAAAGAAGTTACAATTCTGTGCTAAATAAAAATTGAGTGCCTTTTTAAGTTATTTTTCTTATATTTAGTTATATGCACATGCAATACGATACATATTTTCTTTATTATATTAGTTGTCATGGCCAATCAAGAACTGATTTGTATTCAATAATTAACATTAATAAATAATTATAAAATAGCTTGTGTCTTTGAAAAAAGCAATAACATATGACTTATAGGCAAAAAGTTCATAATTCAGTCCATGGTTGTGTGATTTTTCCGAATGTTCTTTTAATAGTACTTTTGCTGACATATTTCTAAATAATAAACAAATAATAAATTGGAAAGCAAGGTATCTCACGTTTCGTACAAATGGTACGGATTTTAAAAGTAATTCTGAAACTAGGAACACTAAAAAAAATATTTTTTTAACATAAGCATTGAAGGTCCGTTTTATACATATATATATCTTCAAATTTATACTGAAGATTTTCCATCAAAGGCACAAGCATCCTCCATTTACACAAAATATACGCTTTGTAATTTTAAATCCGATGAATCTTTTATTAACTTTCTTCGCATTTCAAATAGCCAAGCAAACACATACCCTTGCACTGCCACTCAAGCCCTACTAACGATAGTAGCCAAACGACACTCATCATCAGAATCAACACCTTTCTCCCCATTTCCAATGCGATGACTTCACTATCCTCTTCCTACTCTCTTTTACTACCGCCGTAACTTTTTATCATTCGAGCCGCATTTGACCCTTCCGATTGTCCTATCGAAGATGTCGCTGCCATCGCAAATGCATGAGTTCCATTTAGTTAAGAGTTCCAATTCGAGCTGACAGATCACAAAATCACGGTGCCCATGCAGTTCAACTAAAGGCGCACTCTCAGAATACGCCTTCAATAATTAGGAAAGGTCCGTATGAGAAAAGTTAGCGGAGTGGGGAAGTACAGAAGCCCGCCGGATAAAGGAATAGGGGGGATTCTTTGTATAGATAATTTTACCCCTTTATCAACTGTCAAGATATTACATACATCATTTCATTGAGGCATTACAAAGACCTATGCGTACTCCAAAATGTGGAAACCACTAAAACTCAAGCCATATGGACAAATCAGCGACCCATGAACTTAACCATCCAGGCGCCCCCCAAATACAGCCCCAGAAGCGGTGCTGCTAGCAGCACTTGAGTAAGGGGATCGGTTGACGGTGTGAGTACTGCAGCTGCTATGACCGCACCAACCACTACATATCTCCAAATCGACAGCATTTGGTCTCCTGACACAAGTCCAACTTGTCCCAGAAGAAGCTGTATGACCGGTACCTGGATCATAATAATCAAAAACAGTGTAAGTGGAGCTCTTGAAAGCAACAGGCTGAGAGAACAGCAAAAACAATCCACTAAGAAAGAATTAATGGATTGATGTCCTCCAAATCTAAGTGCAAAGTCAAGATATAGCAATGTGATGGATTCTGTGCATAGATATGCATAAGAAGCGTGCAAGATGCCAATTAACGCATGCAATACTTAGAAATATACGAAACATCATGTTTTGTGGGAGATCCTTACCTGGAAAGACAAGCCTGTGCTGAACATGAGAACTAATACAAATTCAAAGTACTGATCGATGGACCATAATGACTCAACAACCCCTTCTGCATAGCTGACAAAGAAGTTCAATGCTGCTGGAGTAAGGATTAGGTATGAGAAGGCAATTCCAGCATAGAAAAGAACCGAGGATCCTAAGACGATTGGTCCAAGGAATCTTCTTTCTGCCCTGGTTAACCCTGGGAGAACAAAAGCAATGATCTCGTAGAGAATGACAGGACTTCCTAAAAGAAGGCCACAGTATCCAGATACCTGCAGCATAAGATATTTTGTGATGAAATATTGCTGCAGGTACAACTCATAGCTATGTTGTGACTCGTGAATGTGGTTGTCAACAGTCTATTCTAAGGCCACCATCTCAAGACTAAAAGTCAAGAAAAAAAACCAGATGTAACTAAGTTGCAAGACTTAAGACAAACCTTTAATGTTGTAAAGAAGAACTCCCCAGGAGCAAGTTGCAGAAAACGGACACCCTGTGCTTTAACTGGAGCTTCCAGAATCACTATTAGTTCTTTCGAGAATGCAAAACATCCCAAGATAGCAGCACCAACAGCCAATACCGATACAAATATCCTTTGTCGTAACTCTTCCAGATGATCAAATATACTCATTTCTTTGTCATCAGGAAGGAGCTCCTTATCTGGATAGAGAAAATCATAAAGGGGGCTCTTCCCATCGTCCTGGCCGGTATTTGAGAATTGAGAGTAATCAGCCACATCTACATCAACACCAAATGAAAGCGAGTTTTAGGATACAAGCTCAAGTTTTGAATCTATTGTTACAAGTCAATAGTCTAAACAAGCAGTCTTTTCAATGGAAGTACAAATACAATGCGACTCAGGCACAAAATACAAGTTGAAGCAAACAATATAAGAAGGATCTATAGTTGCTATAAGCAGAATTCTCCTAAACTTATGATGTATTATTAAGGCATTCATCAGCAGGATAAAATATAATACATGTATGATTAAGCATCCATTTGTTTTGTAGAGATTCTACGGTTGAACACGTTTCTATACTTTAGCATTTGACACAAAAGAAAATATTCTCCTTTGAAGTGGTTTGGAACCACTCAACACTAGTATTTTCTATTGTCATTTCACTTATCTAACTGGTACGGTGACAAGTATATTTCATCTACAAAACATCCAAGCACCAATTGGCAGACCATTGCAAGTTTACGTAACAAGAACCACTAGTGCAGCCTTGTAATCATTTATAAATAAAAAGCAATCAAGAGTAAACATAATTTTTTATTCATCAACATTTATCTTTGAATTTGAAAATGTTTTTGCTAGAAATTCCTCATACTACATTGGAAATCATTTTCAGGCGGAAATTTAGCAATCAAAGAACTTTTTCTAAACTAAAAGTGTACACACATGTATATAAATATAAATAATTTCTCTAAGCTAAAAGTGATAACTGCATCAAACTCCATTGGCAAACATCTCCTAGTACTCAAAGAAACCAGTTCTCCAAATTTGCCATAGCCTCCCACTTTAGTGGTGATCCAAATAAAGCACAATTCTACATAATTTTAGTTTAACAATCACTTTCATAGATGTTCTGCATAAACAACCTTCTTATAAAGCTTCCATTCAGCCTGTAGAAAATCAAATACGGCAAAAAGGAAGTAAAATTTTTATATGAAGCGCATAGGGAAGCACTCCAAGCTACTAATTGAGATATAACATTTTAAAAGAAAAAAAAGCAAGGAAGCAGACTTCAGGACCAGCTGTCAAAAATTTCTTTGGTTAACCAACTAGCTGTCAATTTTGTATAGTTTTAACAGTTCAGCTAGGGCAACAAGTCAGATAATTGAAACCAGGCATCTCAATTTCCCATATTCAAATAGAGTTAGGTTATCATATCTCCATTCCACAAGCTATATATTATAAATCCAAAGTAATGGTAATTCAAGTCCATGATCTAATGTTCTTAACTTTCTTTGCAATTTTCCAGCTGAGATCCTATATAAAATCCAAAGTCTACAGATTGTCCCCAAATGCAGCCACCATTTTTTGTACTTTAGTATTACCAAAAGAGTTTACATTGTTAAGCCTAAAGTGAGAGACCTCAACAATACTGCATGAGTCTTCATGGTTAAAAACATTTGATGAGGTTTTAAAATGTCAGTGTAAAAACCAACAACAAAAGGCAGACAGCGCTTAGTCTTCCAATTCTTGCCTGGATTTTTAGATGAACTGTAGCGCCTAGGGGGCTTCAATGGGAAAAGAACACCTAAGACACTAAAACTGGAAGACCTTTGAGGTGGGAAACACAAATAAAACTCATCCTCAGTAATTCAAGTCAAAAATTACATTAAACTCATAAGTATAGAATACATGAAAAAATCTGGGAAGGATCAAAAGTTTCTTAAAACTGGAATGTAAAATTGTATGCAATATTCAAACAACCAAAAGCATAAAGCTCGCTAAAAACTCCTTGTCCCTTGTATAATCTTTAAAAGGTGCATTCACATTGCCCTGCATCAGTTGGGTGCCGCCTTGACTAAAACAGAGAGGCCAAGAACAAGATGCAAAGGTTGACTAGAGTGACCTTTGTAATTATACATGGGTCAATATTGATCTTCAAAAGCCCTGCTCTTGATGCAAGCAGTTGTGCTCAAGATTTGTTACACATCTCACATTCTAGAAGACAGCATTTAACATAGCTCAAACTATGCACTGCTGCTGAAAACATTGATGCTCTGTCTGAAAGCATCAACATCAAACTGTTTTGTCTCATTTCTTTGATATGTTCTATTCTACATGCTTGTCAATCTAATCTACATTCTTTATGCAAATTACAAATATCATGGGGTACAAACACCTATTTTTCTGATTCCTTCTTCTGAAGATGAATCATTGTGATCACTTTTAACAACTGTACCATCTGTAAGCGAAACAGTATTCATAATCAAACACAAGAAAGCAGAGTCTAAAAAAAATGAATGAATGAATGGATCAAAAGCTAATTATATCAATTTTGATCCTATATAAAGAAAAGGAGGGAAAAGAAAAAATCGACATGGTACCCTTAGCAACACGGATGTAGTAGCAATATTAATTACTAACAAAACAAGAGGCCCCTAATCCCAGTTTCACTTCTCACCAATATTTCCTGAAGTTCTTTGTTCTTTGACATCCAAATCGAAGATCCACATGATAACAATGAAGAAAATCCAGATTCAGCACTTCCTTAAAGCATCCGATTCACCATAGAGCACGATTCATATTGTCATTTCAATTGCAACATGGAACGATGAAGTCTACATATCTAATCCACAATCTGATGAAAATCAAATGCTGTTTTCACTTCATGTATATTTCACAAGTAATGAACTTCATAAACTATGTCCTTGCAGCCACTAGCCATGTGCTCTTGGAATAATTTTATCGTGCTCTTTGGCCTAAGCTTCAAATCCTAGTCCTTACTAAACTAATCAAACAACAGCACTCAAATTTTATACGACACAGAAGATAAAAGATAAGGGAAAGAAAGAGCGAAACCCTAATTCCCGACATCAACTATAAATGAAGACAAAGCCAATAAGTAAAGATACAAACACATACCAGGCTTATCGTCGAGGGCAGAACCAAGACCGGCCTTACTACCACTGGTACCCAATTCCTGCTGTTGCTTTTGTCGGACATCATCTTCCACTGCAAAGCAAACAAACCGTTTCTCCTTCCTCCAACTGCTAAATCTAAGTCCTGTTCTTCTCGTACTATTATTACTACTGAAATTCAGATGGCTTCGAACTAAGTCTATACGTTTGAAACAGCAGCTGTTTAGCTGCAGATGAGGGAGAAGTGAAGCACTTGTGCTCCCCATTTACGGATTTTGGTTTCGGCTTCAAAAGCAAGATTTTTTTAAGCTGCCTTTTTCGTCTATGAAGATAGAGAAGACACAGAAGAATGTCGTCTTCTTGGGTATGAAACAGAATGACTGGCTGCTATTTCTGGCTAGTTCCTAATTGGATTTGATCGGTTTGTGTTTATGAAAAAGCTTCTACCCTTCCGATTGTCAGTTTATTAGTTATGTTTAAACTTCACCGAACTGTACCACTACCCATATCCAAATTAAATAAATTATAAAACACATTAATATAAAAAATTTTAGAAATTTATCACAATTAAAAAAATAAATAAATTATAAATTAAATAAATATAAAAATTTCAAGAGCCAGAATAAAAAAAGATTTAAATTACTCATTGATATTACAGGAATGGTCTCATTATAATTATAACATAGAAAATTTTTATATGTTTGAAATTTAAAAGATATGGTACTCGATCTTTTTTATTAATCATAAAAGTTCTGAAATAAATATGTTATTGATGATGAAAATATTTTGTTTAAAAAATATATTCTCATAATATCTTCAATAACCTAAATGCTCATAACATTGATAAAATTAAATATTATATTTATTGTTTTTTGTTTGGCCAAACATTATACTTTATCTAACCATGGCTTAAATGTATTGATAAGTGGAATAAAACATCATAATAAAAGTTTAACCATGCATACAGACTTTATATTATGTGTGACTAAGTTACTCAAAAATTTATAACATAATCATTCTATAACATTGGTGACGATCATTTTATGATTAAATTAAACAAAATGTTATCACTATTTATAATTTGGTTTTTTTACTAATAATATTAAAAGGTTTCAATATAGTGAGGGTTTATAAGGTATATATAAATGAATATATATATATATATATATTTTATCTTGACTGTCAAATATAGTGAAAGCAAACAATTAATCTTGCTGTACAGGTAACCGCGCATAAGCCGATGGACCTTGTTAGACCCAAAAGGTGTTGAGGGTGATAGGATACAATATAGGTAATAGAAATCCTCTGGAATTCATTCATGAGGTAGGTGATAAGATCAGGTACGAGTACAAAGTTTCTATATCCTATAATTATTCGAGAATATATAGCTTAATATATAAAGATTTTAATTTTAAGTGCCACAACCTATCTTATTAAAAATTATAAAATAATATTACTAAATAACAAATAATAATTTTTTTATTTTACAATAAATTTTTATGAAAAATTATCATTTGTAGACTAGTTTTTTAAATTTTTTATTTTGGAAGAATTTACACTATTTTATTTTAGAATAACTTGTTATTTTATTTTGGAAAACTTTAGTTTTATGTGTTTATACTTCTAATTATATGGAAGTGTTTTATTTTCTAAGGTTAATTAACACATCAGTATCTCTAAAGTTTTTAATTTTTAAACTTGCTACATCTCTCTATAATTTGTTTGGTATCATATAAACAATTTATATTTCTTACCAGTTTCAACCTTCACACATAAACAAACTTTGCAAACTTGTGATATTATGAAAAGACTTTCTCCATTTCTGTCCATAGGATGTTTATAGAATGGGAATTTTTACGTTCCAATTAAGATTATCCGGCGATGTTTTGACCATTAAAATCAATATAGGATAATCATTAAATCAATATATGAGTTTATATGGTAAGTATTTTAATGATTCGATCACGATTTGGTATAGATATTTTTAATAATGTATAAGACTAGTCTTGTAAAAAAGATGGCATGGCCCAAAAATTTGTTATAGTGAATATATATTATTATAAGGTTGGAATTTAAGAAAAGAACTACAGTTATTATGAAATAATAGTTCCAAATGGTACCCTATGCTCATAGTTTTATAAGATACAAGGTAAGTATAAGTGCTATAAAGTAGGTTTTAGGTATAAAAATTAATATTAATATACTATAGGGTAAGGTAAGGATAAGGTTTAATATCGTATGAACCATATACTTGCTTAGTCCTAAAAATTAACAATATAAAAAGAAATAATAAATTAAGGGTATTACTCTCACAAAATTTAAGTCAAAATAGACAACAACAATAATATGATAGAATAATCATAACCAATGAGATCGATGATGAGAGAGAGTGCATGTGTGTGAGTGATGAGATAATGGTAAGTCAAGTGTCTGTATTTTTAAGTTTTAGCAATTTAGTACCTTATCTTTAAATATTGGCAAATTAGTGTACGTACTTTCAAAATATGTGCAATTTAGTGTCTCTATTAAATAATATTTGACTAAAGTTTATTTTGATGGTAGGATAATGACAAACCAAGTGTTGTAATTTCAATTTATGACAATTATTTGTTAGTTTATAGATTTTGATAATTTTTGGCCAAGTATTTGTCATTATTATGTCATTAAAATGAACGTCTATCAAAAATTATTTATCAGAGACACAGAATCGCATGTACTTTAAAAGTACAGGGACAGTACCGGTGCAGGCACTAATTTGTCAAAATCAAAAATGAGGCACTAAATTATTAAAAAATGAAAGTAAAGTGAAAGTAAAGACACTTGGATTGCCTTTATCTAAAATTTCTTCTTTTTTTTTAATGAAACCGATGGAACCATCGGTTCTACTCGGTTCTAGGCCTAGAACCGTCTGAGAATCAGAAAATCGGTGGTTCCTAACCGGTTCTAGAACCATCCTACCAATCTGCTTCCGTTTTAGAACTGTCGATGATGGTTCAAGTTTGGTTCGAACCGAGCCGTACCTATGTTTAGTGTATTAGACTTATTTATTAAACGGTTTATAAGTTGGATTAAATGCTAAACCCATGACTTAGCTACATTCATAGACGAGCTCAAATAGACCTGACATGTTTACAAATGATGTCAAATGTCTCTTTACACAAATCTCGTTAAAGCTGGGTTCTTAGTTCCGATATCAAATTACCAATCTTACCAATGAATCAAAATGGAGAGGGAACAATCTTTTGATATTCTTATTTACTTATTTTATATTTACTTTTTCGCTGGGATATTGTTATTCACGTGCATAGAAAGAATCTATGCATAGCATCATATAGCCTACAATAGAGCAAGAAAGGAGATTGACTTCTGCAAAGTGGAAAGGAGAAAAATATCCTCATAATCATTATTACAAGTAAAGAAAAAATATTTTATCAATCAAATCTCTCAATCAAGGTAACTGTCATATTAAGTACCTAAAATTTTTATTTTTATATTTAACTATATAAAATTTAATAGTGTTAATTTCACACCTAAACAAATTTATCAAATTTTATTGCTTAAAATTTAGCATTTTCAGCAATTAACAGGCTCATGTAATTACTATTAATAAATTAAAAAATTTATAGATAATTAATTAATAATTAAAAAATTTAGTTAGTTAATTGCACAAATTAACAGGTAGCAAATGTGACATTTATCATCAATTAATGGAGAAATCTCTTTATTGATGGAAATCTTATTTTAATTGAAGAAGAGAATATCTCAATAATCCCTCTCAATTTGGTGCATATGTACTATGTAATCCCAACTTGTCAAGAAATTTTACAAATATTAGCCGCTTGATCTTTATTGAAATTTATGCAATTCCACAATTTTTCAATCTAACTTCTCCTTGATGAAACATCCATCTACGTCAACATGCTTTGTTTCATCATGATGAGCGGGATTATACATAATATCACATGCAATTTTATTGTTATAGAGCCATTCAATTGGTTACCTTGGTGTAAAAACCCAAATCTTGTAGAAGGAACCTACATCATAAGACTTCACAAAGCCCAAGCATGCTACAGCATTTTACTTCGTACTCTTCATGTAACAAGGTTGCCTCCTACAATTGTAAGGTAACCAGATGTGGATATCATCGATTAAGCAAGCCTTACTAAACTTATATGAAACTACTACAAATGATGAGGTTTCAATAATAGTAGCATCTATTTTTTTTTTTTTTTAACAAAAGCACTAGTTAATGTTTCCGTAAAATTTCATTTTTTTTGAAGCAATACCATAAACCCACCATTCTAGATAGTGCATAAATTCAAAATATGATCATTGGTACACCTAATCCTATTGCACTTATAAATAGACCTCTTTGCGTCATTAGTATTTGATTGATTTCGAGGTTACCATGATAACAACTTTATTAATTTTAGACCTTCATTTTAGAGTTGTATGTTGTAGTGTCTCTCGTTAAATTAAAGAATAACATTCTTCTAGATCTGAAGTTGGTTCTTTTACATAAGATTCCTCCATGATTTTGTTCAAAAACATCATTTAATTCCGTAAGGATACTCGTAATCTTTCAATATAATTCTAAGTAAGCTACAACACCATCAGGATGCTTTATGATCACTTATTATATAGCTTTCAAGTTCACTTGCAAACACAATTTAAACTTAGCAAACAAACGATAAATGCATGAAAATAAAAGAGTAAGGTAAGAGGAGATTGCACAAGTATTTATAGAGGTTCTACCTTGTGCGTCAATCCTCTCTTCAAGCTTCAAGTTAGGAACCCAATATCCCACATCAATATGTTCCACTATATCCAATAAAATCCAAGAATACAAATAGTGTGCTAATACAAATGGACCCAATTCTCTCCTTTCAGTCTATCTAGCTTACCAAGCTAATTGTCGATATATAGAGCTATTTGTCACTCCCTCTTATAATCCATCTCACCAAAATACAAATTAAATCAATGAATAGGAGAATATAAAATTTCCTCTTAAAATAATTTCACTAAAAGCTACAAAGGAATTTTCTATGAAAAATTGTAAACTATGGTCGAACCGTCTAAGTTATCCTCTAAGTAAATCAGTTACAAAACTAAATAATGAACAAGTTTTTGAACAATAAAAGTATTTCATCTCTTCTCACTTTTCTTGTTATACATGATTTGGGCACTTGAAAATTTTTTTTATATAAAGCTTTTCAAACGTTCAAATTTACAAAAATAATTTAAAGTTTGAATCTTTTACCATTGGAGACGGATAAACTTGAGAGATATGCTCCAACAATTTATCTTATATTCTTTTGTTATATTTCAAATTTCCTTGATGATATGAGCTTTATATATTGTAGTTTAAATCTTAAAATCCAAAATATCCTATCATCTTGAAGCTTCCTTGAAGGATGAGTATATCATTGAAAAAACTTATCTTTTATTTAAAAATTCATCCAAAATAAATCTCCTTAATTTTCTCTTGATATTTACTTTTAAAAATCTATGCCAAATCTACATGATCTCCATCCCAAACAATATCATTATAACCACCTTTTGATTTGAAAGAGAAATCCCCAAAATATTTATCATGTCCCGTATTTTGCATAAATATCTTGCTTCCATCATCTTTTTGAATATTCAACTTGCATGAGATTGAATCTTTAGCTAAACACATTCTTTAGAAGTCGAATATATGTAGCTTTATCAACTAAGTGATGCTTGAAACATCAAAACATGAATTAATATAATCTAGAAGCAAATTTGTCATACCCCAAGGGTTACCCTAAACGTAACAGTTCGCCACACTCAATATTAAAGCTTAAGTATGACAACCTTAGCCACTCCAAAAAGCTTTGATATTAAATTTAAGGAATGCTCTCACAATTTTAAAGGACCATACATGGAATTATGAAGTTTAAGAAGATATAATAACATATTAAGAAAAGAGGATTCATAATATTCTTTTATTCATAACGATGTTCTTACAAAACTTAGGGACATTTCCCCTTATTCACTAATCTATTACATGAATATTTGTACATCTTATCCAATACTAAACTTCATCTAGGAATTTCTTATTCAAAAGAAAATACCTGACTGCAGGGTCCTCATGGCCTCAACCACAGATAAGGGAACTGCAAAAGATATCTATAGGGATATAAGCTAATAGGCTTAGTGAGAATTATTTCTATAAATAACTTCTTGTAACAAAATTTCAAATAAGTTGATTTATCAAACAAATGGAATGCAACATACACGTGGGCAAACAAAGCATATAGTTTTCCGAGAACTATATGTTGAATGGATTTATGCCATCCATTCGGAGTTTGGTGATACATAACCTCAAAACAAGTAGTTTTAGTTAAAAAGATTTATGCTTGCGACCAATATTGCTGAGCATATGAAGTCTACTTAAATTGAGCCTTGCTTTCGGATCTTCCACCAAGCATTTCCTTAATGTCGCCAAGCAATCGCTTTCGGTCACTCCGCAAAGTGTTGCTTTCGACCCGAGTTACAATCCTTCTCACCCAAGGATAATAACCCAATGCAATGTGACTCACCTCATGGTATGCATGAATCCATTTATTTATGATGTCATAACATTATTATTACCAGATTTAAGGTGATCAAGGAATTTCATACAAATCAAGAGTTATATTAAAACAAACATTAAATCAATTCCGGCCTCGATATTCTTAGGATTCTTTCAAAGAATTATCTTTACCAACATGTCCATTTGTCTTTTCTTAATTCTAATGCAACTAAATTACAAGCACAAACAAGTAAAGCTTTTTAAGGAAATAAACTCACGATGCCATGACGACGATTTCTCTAGCGGATGAGTCGCTCACACACTCCACTTAATCCAAATAGTCTTCGGGATATAGGTATTCTTCTTCGGAATCACCTAACCAAAGAAAATACCCAAGATGAGTATTTCTTGATGATTTTCTTGAATTTGACAAAACAATATCATGAGAACATTAAAGTTCATATAAAGGAGAATTCCAATTTAAAACTGTCATAACTTGGTCATTTTAACTCGGAATTGCACATAAATATACCGATTTCTACCTACTCGAAAAATCTACCCATTTCTTAAACTATTTTTAACAACAAGGTCATATAGACTTTGAAACAGTGGCGAAAAAATTCACCACGAATTTTCTAACTCAAAAACAACTTTGGTCCAATCATCCAAAATTTGTTTGATAAATACTTAGTTATTTATATAGTTGAAAAATTCTCTTTTTGTGGTTACTTTAGCCCATATTTTATTTATGCTCAAGTATTTGTTGTCCATTTATGTTTCTTGAGCAAAACAATATTAATTAAAAGTTTAGAAAACTATAGTTTACAAGAAATTCATTTTGTAATTGGTTTGTAATGAATACTTTGATTCTTTTGTTTTCAAAGAATTACTTTATTTTTTACTTATTATATTTCTAGATGACTTTTGAAAAATAATTTTTTTCTTCTTTTCTAAATTCTTATGTTGGTCTTATGTATGTTCTATACAATCCTTCTTTGCCTATTTATTTGAAAAGATCTAAACTTGAAAATCCTCACTTCTTACTTCTTAAGGTTTTTGTTATGTTATGTTTTCGTAGAAATCATTTTGGTATCAAAAATCATTTTCTTTTGAAAAACAAAGTGGGATAATAAGTGATTTAAAAAGCTTTTCATAACAAAAGTAGTTTCTAACATTATAGTGGGTTTTTAATAACTTTAAAAGAAATGACTTTATTTTTGTTAAATCATAGATTTTATATTTCATATAAACTTATTCCTAAGTGATATAACTTTCTTTTTATCAATTATTTTTAAAACTTGAAAAATTTGGACAACAATCTTAATAAACATGATTTATGAGAAATAATAGTAAACAAAAATAACAAAAATAATAAAGTCAAGTATTAGGAGTCTTAGCTTCTTCAAGGCTCCCGAGACTAAGAAGTAGACTAGTCCCAAAATAAAAATAAAATGAAAGAAAGAAGAATTTGTTTTGACTTGATGAGGATAAGTCTAAGACTAGAGACTAGTCTTAAAATAACAAGGAATAAATAAATTGCATTGCATGAAAATAAATAAATTGCAAGTGAGCTTATATGCTCTAAAGAATATATATATAATATATATAGATAATAATACTTAGATATAATAACAATAATATGAACAAAATAACAACATAAACATAAATAAATTTTCATGAGCAAGAACAATGCATGAACATAGTGTCGCTTCCATAACATTTTGTTTTTGGAAACTCATACCATGGTCATGTAAAGTTACATGACATGAGAAGAAGAAAATATGGAGAAAAGTTTACCTAAAGAAGGTTTTTGAAGTGTTATGTGGTTTTGGTTTTGTATAGTAGAAAGTTTTTTTGGAATTATTTGAGAGAGTTTTGGGAGAATATTTGGAGAGAGTTTTGAGAGGAGAATTTGAGAGAGTTTTTGTAGAGAATTTGTAAGTAATAAATGTGTGAAAGAAGTGAAGAGGAGGGGATATTATAGGAAAATATGGAGTGATTTTTGTGTGATTAAAATAAAGATAAAATAAAACAAATTGAGAGGCGTGAGGGGAGGGGCACCGGCCAAGATGAGTAGAAGGGGAAGAGATATTTTATTTTGTATTTTTGTGGATTAAAAGAAGTAATAAGTAAGCTAGATGTGAAATAAAGTTATGGAAAAAGGTAAAAAGTAAAAGTTATAGGTTATAGTGTATGTAAGAGTAGGAGTAAGAAAAAGTAAAGATAAAAGAATAGTGTAGAATAGTAATGAATAGTGTAATAAAATAGATATGACTAATAAATTACCGGTAGTAAGAAAATACACGTATAATTACGATATCTGTTATTTTTACTTGCCGAAAAATTATAAAACTGATATTTTTGAAAACCTTATATTTTTACCAGTCTAACGGTATATTCAGAATATTTTTACTATTCCGAGCCCCGGGACACGTTTTTTAAGAACTGTATCCGATCGGGTTCAAGACGATTTGCGGTTTTACTAATCTGATCTTTTTAAGCTTCCTCAAGTAATTACGCACTATTCTACATTCTAAACTCTACTTACTTTCTACTTCTCCGAGTTGCTTATTCGAGATTGTCGGACTTAAACTATTACGTTAACTAGGGTTTTGTTGACTTTAGAGTTCCAGTTGACTTCCAGATTAGGTTTTAGGCTAAACCGATTCCGAAAATTTGGGAGTTTACAAAATTGAACTTGTTATCATGATCTTCTTGAACAATTCACATGCTTTAATATGATGCAAAATCAAATCCCATAGATATATTAACTAACTTGGTGAAATAATTTGAATATATTACCCAAATACATTCAACTTTGGAGTTGAGACTTTAATTTGATGAAAACTTTTAATATAAAACAAATCTGCAGTATTTTGTTTGTAATTGAGGTGCAGCAGGTCTACCCTTTAAGTTAGTCTCTAACTATTACAGAGTTAACTTCTCTAGATATCCTCTAACTTAACTTCTGAATACTTGTGAAACCATCTTAAACTTCTTTTATCTTTATAAATTTATATAAATTTGTCTCAATAATTTCTGCACACTTAACAACTTTTTTAGTAATCACTTATGCATGTTTTGTTATCATCAAAACCAGACTAAAAGACTTAATAATCTAGATGGTCTAATTTTTAAAAAGCCTAGTCAACTCTACATGATATTCGGAAAAAAAAAAAAAAAAAAATTCCATGCTTGGTGGTGAAAGCCTTTTGTTTTGTAATCTATTAATTTCATCATCAAAAGCTATTAATAAAGCACTTTAAATTTTTTGAGCAATAAGCAAGCACACATAGTGCTTCATATCAACAGTTGCCCTTTTACCTTTTTGTTTTCCGTATACCACTTTCCATATCCATCTTTTGATTTGCAAGTGGCTTTAGCTTGCCAAAAGTAGGAAGTTTTTCCCTTTTAGCAATATGCATCTGCATTAGTTGTAACCAAATGTCATAATTTGAATCCTTTAGAATGACTCATGGTTAAAAACACCTTTATACTGAATAACAACAAGAATTAATCTTATTCCTAATGATTCAATTGTTTCACTCATTTTGAGAAGGAAAAAAATGTAGAAATTTCAAGATTCAAAGTAAGGGTGTTCGCGATTCGTTTAATCGGTCAATGACTTCATTTTTTGAACCGAACATAACAATTAGTTTTTTAATATCTTAATCCAAAACCAATCCATTATTAAGGGTTAACCATTTTAACGGTTAATCTTTTTAACTATTAAGTTTTTCGATTTTTAACCATTTAGCACAATGGCTAACCAAAACCTACAGTTAACCGTATTTTTAATTATAACAAAAAAATATTATACCCATTTGTTTCTTAATTACATTAAAAAACTACAAATTAACAAGTCAAATAATACAATTACATTAAAAAATTTCAAATTAACAAATCAAGAACATAAGTTTAATACTAGTTCATAAGGTCTAAAATTCAATACCAATATTACTCAAATATTATATATATCAAACTAGTTAAATAAAACCATCAGTTTCTGATTATCATAAACTGAAACCAAAACCGAAAAAAATTAAAAAGTCTTACCTTAAACCAAAATCATTAGACTAGTTAACTATTTTTTTCAATTAGTTTTTCGGTTTTGGTTTGGTTTGTTGGTTTCATTTGTTTTTTAACACACTCCTAATTTAAGGAGGCTAAAGCTCTAATACCAAGTTCAAAATAGAGAAAGAAGAATGTTTTGCTATTCTAATTCACACGTTTAGAAAGAATATCCGTACAACAGAGCTACAAAGAAGACATTACTTCCTCCAAAGTGGAAAGAAAGGAAAATATATTTATATTCTATACGAAAATTAAGAAAAATGGAACTTCTACAATTCTATCAATGAGATCATTCAGTCAATAATCTAGGCATTGAAATAAAAATAGTGAGTGATATGCTAAGTATTTCAATGGTGCGATCACGGTTAGCACTGGCGATTTGGGACATGACCCATGAACCAAGACACAGCACGATTATAAAAGGGTTTAGTTAAATAAATTCAACATGATTAATAAACGGGTCGAACCCAGAAATGATGCAAATTTAAATGTATTCAAGTTGGGTTTGAGACCCTAGCTTGTTTACAAACCCATGAATCCATTAAAATATATTATTAATGTTTTATATTCTTATTTTATTAAAATATAATATTATCATCCCTAACTAAATTATAAGATGAAAAAATTATTCATATATGAAATAAATAATATATATATATATATCTTATCTAACAAATAAAATACATAATTTATATATCAATATACAATTGATTTATTTGTTACATATACAACATAAATATACACAACATCTATATATAATATGTAAATCAAATATTTTTATAACAATTTTATGTTTCGATGTAATACACACATATATTAAATTTATAGATTATAAATACATATATATTATATGTAAAGATTATGCATATAACATAATATAAATATCGATATTAAAATAGAAATTGCACACAAAACCTTTACAAATAGATAGTTGTAATAATATGTAACTCATAGAGTGCATATAAAGTATAAATTACATCTAACGTATATTGCTTACAATATATATGTGACATATATAAGATCCGTAGATTATAAATATATAATGTAGATGTTATATATGTATATACGCTATAATTCATTTTTCACAAGAAATGAATATGCTATATATAGATCATGTATAACATAAAATATACACATATATTGATATATAGATTATATATCTATATGATTAAACTATATATTTTATATAAGATTAGTGTCACAATGATAACTAAATTTTGACAAATTATGTAATTAGGTACTCAAAGCTTTGAAATGGATTAATTTAAAACCTAAATTTAAAATTAATTAATTTAGTACTCAAAAAGACTTTTCGTGCTTGCCAATAGTACATTCGTCAAGTTCTTTCAGATACTAAATCGACGATTTTAATTTTTTTTGAGTATTAAATTGATCAATCCCAAAATTCAAATACCTAATTGTATTTGTTAAAGTTCAGGTACTTTGTGATATTGTCCCTTTTATATACATTTATGGTTTATAATCATTATATATATAACTTAAATAGTACGTATAAACTGAAAATTAAGTGTAACATATAAAATATAAAATATATATGATCATAATCTTTATATATATATATATATATCACATGACAAAATATTAGATATATATATAAGATATATGATTATGTATATAATATATTCTTACGTACATAAAATCTACAAATTATAAGCATATGATATATATTATAATTCATTTGTTACATAAATTGAATATGTTAAATGTGTATGTTTGGAATATAATATATAAATTATGTATAACATATTATATAAATTTATATTAATATATAATTTAATGAGATATATATTGTAAATATTATTTATAATACATATATAACATATAAATATATTAAAATATAAATAATTCCTTAACATGTTGTATTTAATACAATTTAGTCTTTTAATATTATGTTTCTTGTATTGTGGGTTTTAAGCATGTTGTGTTTATTGGTTATAATGATAGAATAATATATTTATAAGTTGAAAACGTAGGTTCATTTTTTTTAATCATCAATTATTATCCACTAATGTAATGCTTATTTAACAACGCATTAATTCATATATTATAATCCCTTCATTTTAATTATATATGATTAATTATCATATTTTATTTGTTAAATAAGTTTAAGGATGATAATAATTATTTTAATGCATTAACTTTCAAGTCAATGATCTATTACAATACTAAATTTTTCTTATCATATAATAAATAGTACTAAATCTTTTTTTCAATCAATAAGTGAGTTGACACAAGACACGGGATACTATATAATGAGTGAGGTCATGGGTTTAGGTTTTTATACATGATTAATAAACGGGCCAGGTTTTGGGATAAGTTTTTTCAGACATGAACCCATTTAGACACGGACACGGGACACAACATAGTGATATGACCTGTCAGCGCTAATCACAGGTTAGGTGTGAACCTAAGTCATTATATAATTGACAGGACCGGTACGTAAAAAAAGGGATGGCATCATATAATTTTCTAGAAGAGAAACATTTTATTGATCAAGACACTATATTTATGGAAAGAAATCTCTTTATTGATGGAAGTGTTATGTCTATTGATAATGAAAATATCTCAATACAATAAACCTATGGGATTGACATTCATCATTTTAGAACTTTTCAATTGAAAGTTGATAAAATAAGCTTATGTTTTGGATATGGACATTACATGATTGCAATTATGTTAGATGAACAGACCATGAGTTTAGTTTTATTTTAGTATAATTCATGATATATTTTAGGTAATTAGATTGTTATTGCATGATTATTGGTTGAATATGGAGTTGTTAACAGATTGCAAGTTGATTATATTACAATTAGAGAGCTCATGATACCTCCGGTGAAGATTACGTGTAGTATACATAAATTTTCTAAAGCTTTCCAAATATTTTTGAAGAAATGAACTTGAAGAATATGCATGATTAATGTCCATAAGTATGTTATTGGTTGATTCTTTATTTTCTTAATATTGCTTATATCTATTTTAAATTAATGAATGTATAAGTTGGAAAACTATGGAATATAATTTAAACAAATGAATGTGATATTGATGCTAAATGGAATTATCTCACTGTTTTTGGAGTGTTCTTAATGATATTAGGTGTTCACAAACTTGTTTCTATTTTGATATGTGTTTGATAATTAATATTCAATTAGATTTAATGGAAAATTGTTATGTGTTATATTTTTCTAGAAAATTAAAAAAAAAATCTTCTTAAGTGAGTTAAATATTCATGATGATTATATGTGGTAGTAGGAATTTAGACGATTCTATTTTCTAACTTTATTAATGATGTTTCTAGTCACATAGATAATAAGTAGTTGATGTAACAAATGGGACTAGGTTTTATCCACCTTGAACCATATTTTAGGTGTCTAGAGGCCACTTTGGTACTTTTTGTTTGCGGTGTGAATTTCTTTGTGTATATAGGTTGGTCAATGATAGTTTGACATGACTAATATAGTTGACCACCTTATGATATAACACCAAGTTTTATATTAGAATTTTGAACATGTGTATAAATCCCTAAAATTTTCTGAACTCTTAAAAGGTAATCCTAGAGCTAATACCAAAACCTAAACCCTAAAAACCAATCCAAGTTAAAATCGAATTCTAAACAAGATCAACTACAAAATTCATAAACCTAAGAAAAAGGAGCACCTTCAAAAACAAAACAAAAATCCAATAATCGTCCGACTCAACATCCTTATGCTAAGCAATTCATCTATTTGATCTCTAAAGATGAGACAGTATGTCCAAATAATGATAACCAAATAATACGATAAGTTTTTTTTAAAGTCAAAATTCAACTAGTTAAACAAAACCGCTTCTTAATATGCAAACGAAATAACCTCACCGGATAACAATTAATGATACAATTATAAAACCCTAATTTTTCTATGAATCTTAGAGTCAAAATTTAAAATTACTACCAAAAGTCAAACTGAGTCAACATATAACACTAGAAGCCCTAGAACTTGATTAAATAATCTTAAGAACTTTAAAATACTAAATCAATCATAAAAACAAGTGAACTAAGATTTTGAACCAAAAATATAGTACAACCATAAACCCCTAGATTTCATAATTTTGCAAGTAAAACTTAAAAGTCGAAAGTCAAATCGGTACTCTAAAGTCAACCTAGGTCAATAGTGAGTCTTAGTGGATCTAGATCTGCTAACCCACATGCGAAATCCTAAAAATAGTAAAAATGAGAACTTTGGATTATGATCCGAAATAATGTCATATAACCTAAAAAGATCAAATTAGTAAAAAATTCACTGGTTTCAAACTTGAACACGATCGATTTCTGAAATTAGAGTCCTGACACGTGAAATAGTGGAAATATTACGACAATATATCTAAACTTGTAAGGAGATGAGGAATCATAAAATATCAATTATAAAATTTTTCAGCATATAAAAATATCAGATATAGCCTTATTACTCATATTTTCTTTACTACTGGTAATTTATTTGTCTTGTTTACTATCTATTACTATTTACTACTATTCACCTCTCTCTATTTTTTCTTACACCTACTTTTACAACTCTTACACCCTATTCTTACATCATACATAATCTACTCTTACACATATCTAATCACCATACTTTATCACACATTTCTTAATACTTTTTCTTCTTTAATTAATTTATTTCTCTCTCTCCTTTTTTTTTTTTTTTTTGCAACAATACTGCCCCTTCTCTCCCTCTTATTTTATTTCTATTTTACATTTATTTTTCATCTTTAAGTTCCTCCTTTTTCCGCTCTATAAATACATTTTCCCTCATTCATATCTTACATACTTTTCACTACTCATAACAAAACTCTTGCAAATTCTTTTTCTCAAACTCTCTCTCCCTCTTCCTCTACTCTACAAAAGACGCTACACACACAAAAAGACACCCACATTTGTCTTCTCAAATTTTTTTTCTTCCATCCATCTTCCACTTTTAGGTAAAACCCTAAACTTTCTTAAGTTCATGTTAAAATAACATGAAAAATATGCGTATTTAGTTTCCAAGATCCCCATGAGCATATGCTAGAGAATGAAAATGTAGAAAAACAAGTTGTTCATATCTTGATCAACTCTAAAATTTTAATTGTATAATGTTATATTGTTTCTAACATTAACTTTATATATGTTATTAAGTATATAAGTATATTTTTTAGAGCATAAAGCTCACTAATCTAATATTTTATTTATGTTTTTATTTTCTTGCTTATTTATTTATTTCATGCAAGTAAATAAGACTAATCAACTTCTAGACTTAGACTTATCTTAAATCAAGTCAAAACAAAAGGGAATTTGTTAATAATCTAAGTCTTTGGGAGCCTTGAAAATTAATCTAAGACTCCCCATAGTTTTCTTATTTACTTGCTTTGTTTTGTTCATGAGACTAGAGATATTGAAGTCTGGAGGAGCCTTAACGAAGCCTAAGACTCCCAAATTTATTTTTTGCTATTTTTATTTCTCTATGGAACTTGTCCATTTTTAAGTTCTGAAAAGCCTTGAAATTAATCTAAGACTTCCATAATTTTTTTTATTACGCTTTTCTTATTTCTTTATGGAACTTGTCCATTTCTAAGTTTCGAAAAGACTTGATAACAAGCTAAGGCTTCCATATTTTTATTCTTGTATTTATCTATTTGATTTTCTATTCCTTTGTTTTTTACATGAGTTATAATATTCTCATAGCATAATTGTTAAGTTTATATTCACGCATGGACATAAAGTGGTGATGCTGTCTTAGTAAAAATTTCAAAATAAGATTATAAGATATCCCTTTTTAATGAAAATGAATTTAAATCATCAAAGGCAATGATTTTCAACACTTAATAAGGATTTTTACTAAGATTTAGGATAATTCAACTACACTCTTCCAAAACATTAAAATAAATATATCATAAACTTTTAATGTTGATAATTTCTTCTTATGCAAAATTTCTTAAAATCTTATTTATATGGTTCATTCCAATATTTTGTTAAACATTAAGGAACAAAACAAATTTTTCTAAGACAAGCCTAAAAGCAACTCACCAAGTTAAAGTCCACTCAGAGACAAAAATCGGATTACAACTCAAGGAATCAAGTTTTGAAAAGTAAATTCATTTCCATGAAGCTAAGCAAAAATGAAAATAATAGTTATAGTAATTAGACAACCACTTTTAACAAACTAAAAATTTTAATTTTCTTCCAACAACCCCCTCAAGATCTATGTGTGGGAAAATTATTAATTAAGAAAGAGTTATTATGAGAATAAAAATTTAGAACAAGCCATTTTCTTAATTTTTCTCCTATGCTAAAAGTCAAAACATTTTTAAAAAGTAATACTGTCACGCCCCAAAATAAGGCCTAGTAGTATCATCCTATAGTCATCATAAACGTGTGCCCGCAATATGAGAACCGTCTTGCAAGTCAGATATTACAAGACTCTATTTTATAATTGTTACATGTAATGTAGTCATACCAATATATATATAAATACTAAGGATTCCGATTTTCCTTAGTTTGCCAGAACCGCAGAGAATCGGTATCCCCTACCAAATAATGAAATTGAGATTAAACCTATAAAATACAAGATCTTAATCAATTATATCATTTATCTAATTTGTTTTTTGAGACCAATATGATCTATGAAACTATCTTCAGCAAGGTCTTTTGATGTAGCACTCTTCACTCATGCTTAACCCAATCCCAGCTAACGTTATACCTGCACAAAGATTGTTGGAGGGTGAGCAAAACCATACGCTCAGTGAGATGACCTGACCAGACCACATATCAAACAATGGAAATCAAGTTTACTTAGCAAACATATGTAATGCCACAATCAAGCATATGAACAAATACAAGCCTGGAGAATCCGGAGTCCAAAGCAGGATGGAGATTTACCCTCTCATCAGGGTTGAAGGAACCAGTAGTACATAGTCTATCCAGAAGAAGCCAAGCATACATGGGAATCTACGATTTCTCGTATTAGGGTTATCACTTTTAATATGATATCTTAACAAACCATCCCATGTACATACCTTTAGCAACTCCCTAAGCATTAGTCATCCAAACAATACGATAAGCGGCGTCCTTCATTTACCACTTAGTTCTTATGGTACCAATAGAATCAAAGGTAACCTTGCGTTGATCTAATAGCCTTTAGCCTAGGTCAACCAAGCATTATCAAAGTCCCGGATGACCAATACGTAATAGACTACTACGCTTTTAGAGATGCAAATATGCAACATATGCAATGCATGCCCATTTCATTTTATGATACCAATAGTTTTTAGTCAGGTTCAGGACGATAATACAATTACAGACAAACATCAACATGCTCCATACAATTATCATCATACAAAGAAATTGTTAATTATAATAAGATGTTTTGGCAATCATACATACACCAAGCAACATGCAATTTACCCAAACCCACATGTAATTCAGTTTGATATGTTATTATCAATGCAACTAACTACAAGCACAAACAATATGATAAGGTCAAAGTCCCTCACCTGCGGTCCTCGCTATATTGCTGTATTAAGCTACTGGTAGTCCGAGAACCGATTTATATTCCTATGGAATGAAATAACAGATATTTATTATTTTACTAATCTATTTTCTATTAGTTCCGAAGATAAGATATTTGAAATATCATATTCACCGGATTAGTTTTGGTATAACTTATACTATTATTTACACTAATTCTAATATTAGACATATTTTAGAAATTACGTACTCCTTTCTTTTTATAGTCTTACTTACCATATAATCTAAGCTGAGTTAATTGGAAACTAATCGCTAATTCAATTACTAAATCTATTTTAATTAATTACCAAAAATCATATATTTTATTTATATAATATACTAATCTTAGTATTAGTGATACTCATAAAAGTAGTAGTAATATTAGTATCAAAGATAATGGTGATTATATTAAATATTACTACTAATAGTAAAAACAATTTTAATTACAAAAACAATTTAATGGTTTTAGTAACAAAATCAATAATACTAATATTGGTAATATCAATAGGCTTAATAATAATTTTAATATTACTACTAACAACATTATTGATATTAGTAATAGATCAACAATATTCGTAATATAAGCAATAATATTGCTTAAGAAAATAAACTTTAATAATAAAATTAATATCAAAATATTTATTCATTTATTTATTTATTTATTTTTATATATCATTTCATTAAAAACATAAGTAGTTTAAGTTATATTTCTATTATTTTTAGCTAAAACATAAACTACAGAATATTTATTATTATATTCATTTGTTTAGATTAATTAAATTAATTTATCAGTTATTATTATTTTTTTTTTTTTCATTTGCAAGGGTACAGGGACGTTTTGTCCCAGATTCTTTCCTTTTCTTCTTTTTTTTTTATATGATTATTATATATATACCTATATATATATATATAGTTCTCGGAGGAGAACTTCATCCAGGGGACGTTGGTGTCCCCTTAATTTTGGGTATTCATTCATTTTTTTTAATAAAATTTAATTATTAATTTTATAATAAAAATTCGTAATAAATAAAATATTAATTTTTAACACTTTTTACATTACTAAAATATATACTTATAATCTATATCTTACATAGCTCATACTAATAATCTAATATTAAAAATTAATTTTAAAAAATCATAATATTTCAGAATTAATAAATAAAATATTATTAATTATTTATCTAACCAAAATAAATAAATTATATTTTTCTACATTCTTAATAATACTAAAGTATTTACATATGCATATACTTAAATAACTATATATTACTAAAAATAATTCCAAAAATTATAAAAAAATTATTTTCACTTCAGAATAAAATAAATATATTTTTAATAGATTTTCAACCAACCAGAATTAACAAAATTATTTTTAGATTATTTTATTTTTATTTTCTGCAAAATTCGTATTACTATTCACGTAAACAGTACCAGGGTACTATTCATCATCTTCAACCTTGGTTCAAGTCTGATTTTGCATCATTTTATACGTCCAAATCCATTCTAATTCATTCCTAAGCATTTATACATGATATTTCTACACCTATATCAACTCAAAACATCTAAATAACCCTATGATTCAAGAATTTCGAATTTGCAAAGTGTATTAAGGTTTTCGAATTTACCTTGTTTGGAGCTTTATGTAACTATTTCTGGTCTCTTCTTGGTGTTAGTTATGATCCTAATATCATCATAACATCATTTAGAACATTGTTTTAATACAGTTTTGATTTAAAACGAATTTAACATACCGTAGTTTTTCTTGTCCCAAGCTTTAATGAAGCTTCAATGGAGTTTGTTTGTTTACTATTTTCAGTTCGTTTTGGTGGCTAAGGGAAGTGGATTCGTCCTGGACGATTTGAGAAATATAGAGGATGGTTTGTTTCCTCATGAAGGTCATTAGGTGTATATATATATAGAAGGACGAAGGATGGAGTTGCGGCTGCATTTCTCCTTGAATTTTCTCCGAATTTGGATCTCATTTGGCTATTATTTTCACTTCAATTAATGCTATATTGAGTTGTCATTATTTGGTTGATGTTTTGGGTTGATTTAGTTGACAAAAAGGATGCATTATTGATCCAGAAATTCGGCTCATCTTCCTCCGTAGCGTTCTCCGCTTTCCCACCGAAACTTATAGGTATATATTAATTTATTATATTAGTTAGTTGATAATTATTGTAGATTTAGGATATATAAAAAAAAAATAAAGAGAAGATGATGAAATTATAATTAATAAACGTATAAGGAGGGGGCAAAAATATAAATTTGTGAAAAAAAATTAATTTTGCGGGTTTAAGTGATACGTATATTAAATACTGATTTAGTAATATTTTTAGATGAGAAGTTCCATAGTCGCGTTATTAAATATTCTAAATACTATAGTATACATAGAATTTTTATTAAAGATTTATATATATGTGTTTGAATTTTTGCTTTTTATTGGAACCTTATCGCGTCCAGAGAAGTTGAAACTCAAAACAATCCAAATACGTAATACGGAATGGAACAAAACAAAGAAAAAAATGCAAGGCAGTTAGGATATATGAAAATATATAAATAAAAGAAGATGATAAATTTACAACTAATAAATATGTAAGGAGTGGGAAAAATATAAATTTATGAAAAAAATTAATTTTACGGGTTTAAGTAACACGTATGTTAAATACTGATTCGGTAATATTTTTAGATGAAAATTCCCATATTCTCCTTATTAAATATTATGAATACTATGGCATACATAGAATTTCTATTAAAGATATCTATATATGTATTTGAATTTTCGCTTTTTCTTTTTAACTTAACCGCGTCCAGAGAAGGAGTTGAAATTGAAAACCAAATGAGTTACGTAAAACGTAACTAAACAAAACAAAGAAAAAAAAATGTAAATGAGTTAGGATATATTACAATATATAAATAAAAAGAAGATGGTAAATTTATAACCAATAAATATGTAAGGAGTTGGAAAAATATAAATTATTGAAAAAAAATTAATTTTGTGGATCTAAATGACACGTATGATAAATACTAATTTGATAATATTTTTGGATAAAAATTTACATATTAACGATATTAAATATTCTGAATATGATAGTATACATAGAATCTTTAGTTTAATACTTTCACTTTTCAGTTTTTATACCTGCTATCATAAATTATATTTTATTTGTTTAAAAGTTTTGTTTGATGGTATTTTGATACCTTAATAATTATATTGCCTTTAATTCGACTTTATTATAAATCTTTAAGATTTGAAATTACATATGAAATCATTTCTATTTATAAATTTATTCTAGACTTTTTATTAGATTAAAAATTTAATTTTAATTTTATATTTGTTACTCAGTTCTTTTTACTAATTGTAAATTACTGGATTAGATCAGACTTTTAGTTTTTATAGACTCAGAATTATTTAACTTGAATGTTTTAATATATATATATATATATTATTTACATTAAAACTTAAGTTCGTAAATATTAAATAGTTTTCTTTATTCTTTATTATGAACTTTTATAGTCTTAGTGATAACGATTCTTTATTCTAGTTTGTTCATACTTAAAAATTTAAATCGCGAAAAATTTGGAGTGATTTCTAATATTTTTCTTTTATAATTCTATATCATATTCTTAATAATTATTATAATTAGGTTACGTAAAATTTGGGTGATTACAAATACAACTTAGAATGCTTTCTTTTCACAATCACATTAAGATTCATGTTTTGGAAAATAGTTAGTTAAAAGAAGTTTAATATGAAAATGAAATATTCATGGACTCAAAATAAATATAAATCATAATTATCTTCAATTAAGTTTCACAATGTAAAATTTAAAATTTTATCTATGAACTAAACTTATGAAAGTTTTAAGAAGGAACACACTTAGAGTTTTATGTCACAAATAAGTAAAATAATGCCTTATAAAATAAATTGTTAAATAAAATTTTTGAAAAAATATAAAACCTTTGAAATTCCAAAATGTATATATTGAACCATGATTTTTGTTGTTGAGTCATATGTTTAGAAAATGTCGAATTTAATCATAAGTTAAAGGAAAATTTTTCATAAAACTCAACACTTCATAGAGATTATTTACAAAATTCTCTTTTAAGACAACATCACTAAAATCACGAATGTAATATGAGTTTATGTCTATATTATAAAGATTTTCAAATGCATAAATATTTTAGTGCTTGCTATAAAGTATTTAGATGGTGTAAAACTTGGAAAAATACAAAACTAAAGGCTAGAACTTTCGAGTCAAATCTGTAATAACCTATTCAAAACCCAAATGATTCTAAATGTTAAAAATAATTTTAGAAATAGATAGCTCTTTTTGAATAGGTAGAAAACGACTAGTATGCGAAATTCTGAGTTAAAATGAGTAAGTTGTGGCCATTTTATGATGGAATTTCTCATAATCCGAATTTTGACAAGAATAAATTAAATAGAGTTAGAAAATTAAGAAGAACATCAATAAAATACTCATTCTGGGTATTTCTTTTGTCTGGGTGACGAGACATATGAGACTCTCCTCCGGGGGATTATTGCGACTAAGCATATTGCAATATAGACGAGTGAGTTTTCCCTTCTGTTTTCGTTACCTTGCTTGTGCCCGTAAATAGTTGCACTAGATCCATAGATACAACATAAAATAAATATGTATGGGGTTATGGGTTTACATGTAAATGCTTTTATGTATGTGTGACAAGGGATGCTAAGCATATCGAAACTAACAAATGATTATTTAAGTACGTTATATTATTATGTTGCTTATGTGAGTATGATACATGTTGATCATCCTAAATATACTTTAATTATCATCGGCCTTGATATAAATTAAATGGGCATGCATTGCATCCATCAAGTCACATAATAAGGGCTACCACTCCTACGCGATGAGTCGAAAGAGCCAGAGGTTAAGCTCATTCTTAGTAAACTAAGGCATGCTAGGGATGCATCCCAAGGATAAGCTGCATTGATCGATCCTTGTGAGCAGGAGGCCCAGGGACTAGCAGTGAAGATAGCATCTTTGGATCTAATTCCTTAACCATTGATACAAAGGGCATAAATATGTTCTATATATGGTTTTCGAATATCCGTGCATGATTGTTTGTATCATGTGGTTGTTGCATAGCATTCATAGCATATGCATCAAAATCTAATAAACTTGTTTGAGTACGGTACGAATAAAGAGAATATCTCACTAAGCACGTTATAAGATTACACACTCATAGATTTTTGTTGAAACAGGTATACTCGTAACTCTATTTGAAGATTCTTGAGCTCTTATGGAAAAAAGTAGAAGCATAGGATGAATTTTACTTTCTTGAAGTTTTTTTATGAGCAAAATATGATATGTTAATATTTTGGAGATTAGTAGGAAATGTATTTATGTATATTTGAAGACAATAGTAGCGATATGTCCCTAAGAATTGTAATTGACTTTATTTATGTTTAATGATAAGTATTCCTCTTGCTTTATTACTTTAATTATTATAAATATAAATTGTAATTGCATTACTCCAATGCATTCTCCTGATTGTGATGTACGCCTTGTGTGTAATATGGAAGCTTTTGCGTGACTAAAATAATCATTATTAGGCTTTAATATTGTGTACGACGAGCTGTTACGTTTAGAATACTCTTCGGAACATGACAATGTGTACTAGAGGAAATCATGAGTAGTTCATCTATTGTTATTCCATTTGAACCTAAGCGCCAAATGATATTGCATATAAAGTAACACAATTACATGGGTTTACTTTCTGTTGATTCGGTCCAAGAAATTGGTTATTAGAGGTCGTGGAGAAATGAGATATTCCATGAGCATAAACTACTACACCATATTCTATTTCCAATAAGCATCACACATGGGAAGCAAACATTTCTCTTGCAATGGTATGAATTATCATCTCCATTGAACCAAGGATTAGAAGGACTTACCTATTTGTGAAACGACTAAGGAGATTAGGAAACTATTTAAAAACATGCTTAGATATGAAGAACACTTCCTAATGGTTCGAAATCCATTCAAGGCTCAAAATAACTTCTCAAAGCAATGAATGTTATAGAATATTTGAATGACCTAAAAGACATGTGGCAAAAGATGAATCTATTATATGAAATATAATAGAAATATGTGGAAGATAAAAACAAGTATTAGAAAATAATTGAGAAAGACAGAATCTTAGATTTTCTACAAAGATTAAGTATAAAACTGGATGAAGTGTGGTGTTGAGTACTTTGAAACAATCTCTTTCTAGTTTAAGAGAAGCCTTTGCTAAAGTTAGAATAAAGAAAAGCAAGAGGCACTTACCTCACTACCCATCTTAATATGATCTAAATCTTGGCTCTCTCTTTGGCCAACTCCTCGTTTAGTGCTTTGGCACACATTTTCCCACGGTGTACCAATTTCTTTGCTTGCTATAAGAGGAACATTGTTAGTAAAACTACAAGGAAACAAAAAAAAAAAAAAAAGAGTGGAGAAGCACTTACAACAAGAAAAAAATCAACATTGTCGTTCTCCTTGAATGGCTAACCTAGTGTTAAGGATATCCTTCCTTCCTAGCCTGGTCAACTACTCGACCCGCTAGCAATAATTGTAACTAGAGCTATAGTTGTCTCATTTTTTGTCTCTTAATCCAATGGCTAGAGTTTGAGGAAATTATTTGCCTACTGAGTCCGAACTATCTTGAGAAACCCTACCAGTTTTGAAATTTAGGAGTGCTACTACAAATGGGATAGATGAAGCATCCTCAACTAATCGAGACATTTTTAATTTCACTTGGATGCACCCTGGCTCCATACCCTCAAGGGATTTCTAATTTTTTACCCTCCCGACATCTACAACCTTAATAAAGGTTAACTCAGTTCTCTCCTAAGTGTTTAAGATCTCCCTCTCTTTAACCTGTGCAATTTAAGTAGCTTGCTTACCTAACCTTTTCTTACCAGATCGAACCCTATGGAGTTTCTTAAGGAGTCGAACTTCCTTCTCACTGCTACCACCTCTGGATAAAGGAAAACAAAGAAAAGTAAAGATACACCTTTGGCATCAGTCTCTTCCTCTTTGAAGTAAGCCTCAGGAATATGACAAGGTTACTACTCTTTACAAAAGCTAACAACTTTGGCTGCATTCATTGGCACTCATATCACCATTCTAAAAACCTTAACAATTCTATTGTAATCTCCTCATCATTAGGAGCCAATTCCTTGAATGTGGCGATCTAGGTAGAGCAACACAACAAGTGAAAAATATGGAGTCTTGACTAAGTTCAACTAAAACATATTGTTCCTTTTAGTGCTTCATGGAAGAACCTACATCAATAAATAGTGTCATCTCATTTTTCTGTTGAAAATTAACCCAAGAATCCTCTTGATATTTGATTTTGAAGAAGTGATAAACTAATTAGGGGTGGGGTGGGCCTACGACATAAACTTTTACATAAAGCTTCAAAAGCAAGTAGTAGCCTCTAAGAATTCAGCATTAGGTGATGAAGGATCTAATAAAAGTACCAAACATTCTTTTAAAAATAAACAAGGGAAAGTGAGTCCAAATTCCATACACTTAGTATATAACAAAACCTTTAGACATATAATAACATCAAACAATCCTTCTTCTTAGAAACCATGATATAATACTTACTCAATGTCTTTCTAAAGTAATTTTACCTAATCATCGGCACTTCTTCAACGATTTCACTCTCAACATGATTAGGCCCTGAACTTCCATCGCTTTTAAAGAGAGCATTGAAAGCACCCCTTAAGTCTCCTGTTCAACCCGATTAAAAAGATAGATATTCCTTGGAATACTTTCGATGCTGCATAGACATCTTTGCTATCCCATGAAGATGTGAAGTAATTCTCCACATAAATTCTATACTTTAGTGCTCTAGCCACAATTTTTGCCTGCTTTATGGAGGTCAAGGTCATTGATGATGCTTAGGGGACAACCTTCCTAAAAGTAATGTTATTGGTAGGATCTAAAAGAGTGTGCAATGAAATATTGCAACTCTTACTTGCCATCATCTTAAAATCATTAGAAAAAATGAACATCTAAAAATCAAGAAAATTTTCAGTTGATGAAAAGAATACACAATTGGTGATATGAAAATGTTATTACCGTGGAAACAATTTAAATGAAAAACAATTTCTAGATTGGCACAACAACTACTAAAGAGTGCAACCATCACCTTATAATAGACGTTAGATGTTCTCTTACTCAAATCCATCAACTAGAAATCAATGCAGTACAACATCAGGCTTCTAATAGGGTACGGACATGAGGTTTCAACTACCAAAAATCTTACAACATGGGGTCATGCATATCCATTTGCACTAGAATTCCAAGAGGCATGACTTCTTCAACACTCTTCAAAGCAGAAAATAATACGTCACTCGGGTTCAATGATAATGCTTAATGAATTGTCATTATTTATCAACATAATCTTTTAAGCACCAACTTACTTAGCTTCCTTGCACCCTCTTTTTTTTTTTCCTTTACACCATATGTCATCACTTGGCTTGAAGTAATGAAACTCCAACCAACTCAAATTGGACCCCATAATAAGGTTAAGGTTGTTTAAGAATACAATTGACATTCGTTGACATTTCACTTGGCCACCAAAGACACATGATAGCCCCATGCCATTAAGGTTAGCACTTGCAAATGAAGTTTTCGATTAGTAGCTCAAAATCTGCCTAAGTAAACCATTTGCTTGATTAATCTCCTTACCAACTCATGGCCAATTATGGTGTAGGTATGGGTGTATGTGTGAGTGTGGGGAGCGGATACTCTAAGAGTACTGACTCACCTTTGGCTCGACAAGCCAATTACCTGAATGTCATGCTAGGTGAATCCCAAATCACTCGACATGATCCACACAACTGCTATAGGCTTTACTGGAGGGAATAGTTAGATGTGAATTAGCAGCCTATCTCATACATTCACAATAACCACTCCTTACTCCCCACTTCTCCATGATTGCAAGACATACATGATTCCTGGGAGCCCAACTCCTATAAATATCGCCTACTCACATTTAAGAAACAAATGTGTTTTGATGATCCATACATTCTTTGATCTTTACACACTTTGATGCAATATAACTTGAGTGTCGAAGTGGGGGCTAGCAACCTCTCAACACACTAATGAGTCATGATGGTGTTTTGATTGCAAGCCCAATATATAAACACAAGTCCAGTTTCAATACTTGGCTACCTTCTACCAGATTTGAACTAGATAGGTTGCATCTTAAACCTAATGTAGACTAGACTTAGGCTTGAGACCTGGTAAAAAATTAACCATTAACACTAGAAATTCAAAAATACTTTATTTATTGATTGGTTTCTTATTTCACATGTGGTAAATATTCTACTTAGTTAGCTAGTTTAGGTTTCTCATATTTATGCTATGTTTGTGTCTATTTGCATGTCTTTAATGTGCTTTTTGTAGTATGTAATTAATTATACTTATTGATAGATTTATGTTGTAGGTTGAATATTATTATGTTAGTAATCAAGTTTGCATCGTTGTTTGTGCTTGATTTGTTCAATTAATAACTATTTAAAAAATCTAAATTTCATCTCGTCATTGCATTTGCATAACTTACTTATAAAAAGAAACAAACTACCTTTTTTTCCCCCAAAAACTTGCATCTTTTTCAAGTTTGGGCATATTAAATTTCCATTATATGAAAAATCATGTTTTGTCTTAATGTTTGAAAAAAAAATCATTAAAGTGAATCTTTTTAAAAATTTAGGATGACCTAGGTTTTTAAAAGTTTATCTACATTTTAGGGTTTGTAGGATTTTTTACAATAAAATATAAACTTGTTAATTACATAAACCTAGAGATTCTTTTGAAATATAATCATTCCAAGGTTAAATTTTCTTCAAAACAATGAACTACATGATTTGATTCTAGATCACGGATACATAGGCATTTGTAGGACAACCATAAAAAAATAAAAAAAACAAGAAATTTATTTTCTCCAAAAGATTTTGAAAAATGTAAACAAAAAAAAAACTGCAATTATCTACAATTTTCTCATTTTTGCATTGTTTTTTTATTTTCATGAATCATGTGATTTTTTTTAGTGTGTGGTATTGTAATATTTTTGAAGCAATTAAAAAAAAAGAAAAATTTCAAATAAAACCCTAGCCATTTTTGGAGGAAAAAAGACACTGTAGTGGTGACCCTAGGGTGTTAATAGTTTAACCTTGAACCTTGGCATCTAATTTCTTTTTCTAAAAAATCACTTATTTTAGAAAATTGTAGATTAGGTAGATTTAAGGGGATTGAAAGTAGATCCTAGGCTATTTTGAAACCAAAAGGTAAAGAGGTATATATATTCCTCTCATTTGTTTAATTCAATAATATGGTGCATCTAAATCACACAATTTCAATATTAGGGTTATGTATGAAAATATCACATTTGGAAAATAATTTGCAAAATATAGTATTTTGTAATAATATTACAAAATTTAGGTTGCACATGTGCATACACACAATAATCAATTCCACTAAATGTGCATCCACTAGATGCGCCTTCTTTATGAACCCTACAAATGCCTAACTAAAGAATGAAAAATCACCAATTTTACACACACTATCCATCTTCAATGCAATCCCAACACAATTTCCACTAAATAGTAGAAAATTATACATAAACTTACAGTCAAACACTATAAACCCTTCCAATCCATGAACAAATCCAACAATCCCCACTCACATCTTTCAAGAGATGAAAAATTCAACAACAGAAGTTGTAAACACACGACACTGGTAAAGTGAAAGGAATGGCTACAATTCTTACATAAAACATCAATGGGCTTGAAGTGTGAAAAAATTAACTATTCATAATAAGTTTTTCTAAGAAAAAACATATGTTACAAGGACTATAATCATATAAGCAAAATCAAAATATTCTAAGATTTTTTTACTCCTCCAATAAAAGAGTTTCCAAATCAAGAAAGCATTGCATCCCTCTCCCTTTACTTCTCCTCTTTCCCTTGCTATTAGGTGGACCCTTCACTAAAGTCATGAAAGGGTGGGAAGGGTGATATAATTGTGTTAAGAGGTCCACTAGATCTATGTAAGTTGCGTAACCCCCTCTCCCATACCCATATTTGTATCATCTAGTTATAGCTGCTCTTTTTGAGGTGTTGGAGAAATAGGAATATGCCCAAATCGATATTTGGACTATGGAGTGACAGAAGAGTTATATATAGACTACGAGCCGTTTATAAATCACCTAGATAGCTACTTTTAAATGGTATGATGGTATAGGTAGGCTCAAATGCAGCGAATGTAGTAAAGTTGCTTGATCAAGCATAGTTGCTCCTAAATGGTATGTGCCCCCTCTTGCTCGGCCTCTACCTATTATGCCTTCTCCTATTGAGACTCTAGCTCTAGGAACAAGACCACTCCCCATGGTCCTGTATAAGCTAAGCATTCAATCAACAAACACGATAGTACGAAACAGATTTCAAGCAACTAGTATCGTCTTAACTGTGCCAACTTAAAAGAGAAAATGGTTCACATCAAGGTTTCAACCTTTTGTCGTAAAAAAGAATCTAAACAAGTGAGATGGTGGTACTTACCAATTGTCGCAGTAAAGCACTTATGTGGCCTATAAACTAGCTGGTGATCCATCTATACCAAGCTGTGTAGTCTTAACCGAGCCCTTGACCCATCTCAATCTGCACAAGTTTTATATGGCACTTGTTCCACAACCCAATGAACACCACGTGAAGCTAATCCCATTTAGAATCAAACCCGCCATGTAAGTCAGTGGCATACAAATCAAGGTCATTGTTGACTTCAATTAGAATGTGCCGGTGTCCACTGAACTAATGAACAACACAATTTTGGAAGCATGGCTTGACGATCGTGAAGCATATAAGCGACACTCGAACAATCCATATCTATCTTCCCATTGTGCAAAAGGTTGGGAGGCTTGCAAGTAGGCTATCTAGATAGGGCTAACAATCTACCTATTAATAAAAATTTAGTTAATGTCAAGCAACACTTCAACTTAGAGATAACAAACTAAAGTAAAGGATTTATGTATACTTAATTCGGTGTTTGTCAATCAAAAGTGTGTCGACACAGATACAACATGAAAAGATAGTGTCTTGTATCCCTACCTACCCTCCATGTCAATGCAAATGGAAGACCAGCCATAAGAATCATACCATAGCCATTGCAACAACATATGAGAACCTATCCCAAGCCCATACCTATAGTAATATCGTTGTGTCTCCTATCTCTTGCTCTCCAAATCTAGCTGCTAGGCATAATTGTCTATGAAGTCAAGCTAAGTATTCTGATCCCTAGCAGTACTATTAAGTCAACCCCAAGTGCTCTAGTGAAAATAGGAACATTAAGTCAATTAGGTTCCCTGATACTTCCACATATTTTGTTTGAAAATTGCAAAAAGTTAGCACCAATCCTCATTTGCAGCTTCTACATCCACACCCTCTGGCCCGTACTTATCATTGACATAGTTTCAATGGTCATACATAATAAACCGTAGTGATTTTTGCCCCGACAAAAGTGGAAACCAAGTATTTTTACTGCGGTAAATGTGGCTCAGTTATTCTTTGCTTATAAAGATGGGAAAATGGCATAAAGAATTTTAGGAATTCCTAAATCCATTAAGTCGTACCTGTCAGCTTATTCCAAATGAATGTATTTTTATGGTTGACTTTAAAAGCAAAGGAACTATGACACATAAGCCAACAGTGTGTGCCAAAAACTCGTTCGAATGTATACTGATTGTACAGGGATCAAAACTTGGGTAGAGAGGTTTTTTTTTTTCCGGCCAAATTGGGTATAGAGGTTTGACTAGCATCGTTCGGATTAAAATTCCAGCATAGCAATTCGGTCTTTTGATAATTTTGAAGAATTTTTCCAAAATACCAAGACTAAGACTAAAAAACGGTGCTTAACCATTAAACTACGGTCCTTCCTCAAGCATCATTGCTCGGGCAAGGAATGGTGCTTAGCACTGTTTTTATTTCTTTCTTTGACAGTATGTCAGAGTGCTTCTTGTATTTGTATTGCTGTCGCAATACTTTGCTTGTAGTATGTTATTTATATATATTATTTAATTTATTAATCATAATAAATTAAAAATAAAAAATAAATTATTTGGCTACTATGGAAATTATATATTATTATTTAATTTATTAATATATATATGTTTCATTATTTTAAAATATTTTATCAAAAATAAAAAATAAATAAATTATGTCATCATTATGAAAATTTACAAGTTTTTTACTCTTAAAATTTACTATAATTTCTTACCATGCAAAAATATCTCCATTCACAAATTGTGATTATATAGGAACCCAAATAATTCTTGCCACATGTTGATGATTACTCAAATGGAGATATGAATTCAGAAATGCCAAAAAAAAAATACAAGCAACTCATAAAATTTCATCTATAAATATATAAAATCTCTCCATTTACAAATTTTTTACTCTTAAAATTCACCATAATTTTTTATTATTACAAAAATCTCTCCATTCACAAATAATATACATGGACCAAAATAATTCTTAAAATTTATCACATTTTGATGATTCGTCAAACTCATAAAATTTCCAAACAACAACGGACCCAAAAGAAGAAGGAATCATTAGTTCCAATGATCGCAGACTCAAAATCACGACCACAACCACAACCACTGTCCCGGCTCACGCCAAAGACCCAAAATCACGGCTTAAGCCTGAATCCCGACCGCAATTTAGCTGTGGCTGTGGCTGTGGCCGCAATTTTGGATATCCGACCTTTAATTAGTCATAACTTTCAACATATAGCTTAAAATCTTATTATAATATGTCAAGACAAAGCTTGTTCAGAGAGCTACATTAGTTAGGACATAAAATCAGCCTTTTAATTATTTTCCCTTTTTTTTTTAATTATTTCATTGTATATTGGTTTGTCCGTTTTTTTTTTTTCTCCCTCAAATGTTGGTTTTGTACTTTTTAAAATTATAGTTGTGTGTATTGATTTTAAATTAAATTATCACGTTTCTTAATTATCTTATATATTATTCCTAAATCAACTATTGTGAGGTTATCAAATTAAAATAATTTATTTTTTGACACTTACATATTTTTTAATAAATTAATTAAAATCATTATTATAATATGCAAATTAAAATTAAAATTTAATTTATTTCTATATTTATTTAACATAGTGAGGAAAATTTTTAAACTATTATCTAAAAATGACAATATAACATGGGACTCATAAAAAATATTAAAAATTATATAAAAAAACTTTTTTGAAGTAACTCATGAACAAATTAGAGAATTGTTTTAAAATGAAAGTTATTTAAATAGCTGATATGATATGTTAAGTAACTCTTTAAAGAACTTATGGATAAAAGTAGTCTTAATCATTACTACTGTATTTCGAATAATGATTGAAAAAATATTTCAACATGAACATCACATCACCTCTCAACATCATTTACTCTGCAAAACATGCCGTGTCACATCATAAACTAGCAGAGACAAGATGTTGGCACTCGTGCAAAATGTTTGGTAAATAAGCAAAAGAGCACACAAGTGGCAAATATGATATTATTTCATATTTAACAATCACCTTTAAAAAAAAATTACACAAATATAATTTGTACAAAATTAATTATCGTTATGCCATTGCCATATCACATATTTGAGGCGTGATATATCTTTTCTCGCTTATATCCACAATGAATGTGCAACATATATGTGTGTATATTACACATTATCGCATTTCCACCGTGCAATACACATACAACCCTTACGCATCCATCTTGATGCCTAGTACGTGAATAGCAAGTAGGTGGCTATGGCGGTTATGGTTTGAGTTTCGATGACCGAAGGAGATGGTTGTGGGAAACTTAGCAATGGGGCTGAAGTGACGCGAGAGCTTGCATGGTTTGGGTGCTCCAGCAAAGGTCGGTGCTACCTTGGTTCTTCTATGACGATGGGTCTAGTCGAAGGCGTCTATGCCTGCGGTCATGGATTCGATTCGTTGAAGGAGATGGGACTGGATGTGTCAAAGATTAGTTGATGGTGACGATTGGGTTTGTGAGCTTTTGGCAGAGACGATGGCCATGAAGGTTTACCGGTGACAGAAAGGTGGAGATGTCCATGGATAGCTTTATATCGCTGGTCCATTATGCAATATGAACTTTTGTATATATTACACTGCTATACCGCATATTGGTTATATGATACATATGGCAATCTTTGTATCTCATCACTAACATATAATATAGAGAGAACATTTTGGTAATTCTTTTTCTTCAATTTGTATTTTTATAATTTGTTTATATAAGAAAGGTAGACAGCAAATCTAGTACTCTTGTAAAATTTTAATTGTATATGGACTTGAGCCCTTATTTGTACATCTCAGAAGAAAACCATATGCATAAGGTAAAACTTTATGTTTTTTGAGCCCTGATAATAGATATAAACATTTTCCATTTAAAGTAAGGTTATAAAAAGGAGAGAAGTCCCCTTCAACCTGCAAGCTTCCACTTAGCAGCTACCACAGGTAGCGAAATTTTTTTTTTTTTTTTTTTAATTTTCACTTTTCTCTGACGTTTGGCCATCGAGACAAATATTCTCGAATGTTACACACAAGAAACTAAACTGATCGTGTATAAAATGTAAATTACAAAGCAAAATGTCAGTAATTTCTACAATTATCCAAAGGCACAAGGGACATGTAGCGTGCTGTATAATGATTCGTCAAATATTTTACATGAGAAAAAAATATTTTTAAAAAAAATCCTATACTTGTTTTTGCCGCCCACCCTTGCCATAGCTATCTCGCAAAGTTACTGTTCGGTTAAATACAAGTTTTTCAGGCGTAGAGTCCTTATCAACCATGAAATATCCTGAAAATGAGGGGAGAAATTTTTATGAATGAAACAAGTCAAGTCCAAAAATATAAATATACAGTAAAGAGGAGAAATCTTAGGTCATCATGCATCAAAGTCCAGATGAGGTCTATCACCATTAAACGAAGGTGCAAGTTGTTACAACTATACAGTTCATATGCCGTCAACAAAACAACTTATTACAAGCTGCACAAACATAACCCTTGTACCAAAGATTAAATCAAACACGAGAGCACAACCAAAAAAGTGAGGGGTAAAACAAGACATGCAGAAGACTTAAGAATGCAAAGGCTGAATCATGAGATATGATCTTCACAAAGATCAGAATCTTTGAAATTTACAATCAACTAGTAAACCATACTGAATATAAATTTCACATCTTTAGTAGCTATCAAACTGAACTTTAAAGCAATTATCAAATTGAACTTTAAAGCAATCTCCTTGTGGGAAAAGATTATGACAATACATCAACTTTTAAAACAGTGATTATGATATTTAGAATTGGCATAGCTTATATTATTTGCTTTTAAGGAATTATTCAGCTTTAATCCTAAACAGAATGTGACTTCTGACCATTACATGGAGCAGTAATGGAGACTGTTTGATCATTACAAACCTAAGACGTCGCTGTATTAAAGAAATCAAACCTAAGACTTCGCTGATTATTAAAGAAATCATGTGTATGCTACTTAGCTTGCTAGGACAGGAAGCTCCATAGTTGTATCAAGTAAGGAGATAGTGAGTTGGGACGGCCAGATTGCAAGTTCTATAGGCAAGTCAGAACAAAATTTGAAGCGGAAAAATGGCCTTTTTGACAATGCCCTTTTTCAAATACAAGAGAAGTTGATCTCAATCCTCGACTAGCCATGAGCATAATTCTAGCATATGGAGTCCCCCAATTACCCAATATGATAGTCTTAGGCGTTGATGGTGGTAAAATTAGCCAATGGTTGAGATCAGGTTGGTGTGTCTTAGACCCCAAGCTGGTGAAAGTTGGACAGTTTGCTGAGATTGGACAATGTGGCTAGACATGTAGGACAAGCTATCTAGTCATTTTCTTTTCTGTTGTGTTTTCTCTAGCCTGGGTCTTTTACATCCAATTAAGGTTTGCAAACTTCAATTTCCAATCAAATCAAATACAATTGTTCTTTAGTTCGTAACAGAACACCATATCTTAATGCATTTGCCTAAAATGGTACAATCATCAGGGACTCCATACATAATATAATTATGACTAAGGGTTGGCAAAACATAATAGGTAGTATAGGTACGTAATTAACCATATACTTTAATCAATCCATCATCTCCTAGCTATTTTATAAAGATTCTTAACCCCTTTGCTTCCTAAAATTATTGCTACTATAACAAGGAGGATATTGTGTTATGGGTTCATACCTAGTCGTTCAAACTGGAACCTGTCTCCAATTTTCGCATCTCGAAGCGAAGATACAGCATATGCACTAGAAATCACAACTTTAGAATGTGGGTTCAGATCAGCCAACCAGTCATCAAGTGCTGCTGGATTCTGGTTCAAAATTTAGAAACAAGCAGCAATGGTGAAAAATTAAAGAACAGGGAAGACAAATGGATGAACTTGAATACAATTCCAAAGATTTAAAGAAACCTAAATATTCCCACCTCAGATAGAAACAGCTTCTCAAACAATCTGACTTCAACCTGAAGTGGCTTGGTTCCTGGAGAAGATTCAGCAACCCAGTGGAGAACCCCCTGCATAAGAGTTTTTCAAATGGAAGGAAGTAAGAAATACAAATTATTAGGCATGCATCTCACCATTCTCAAAGACATTATATATGAAATAAATTTCCTCAGAAATGAGGAAAGAACCTTTGGCTTTGTCTTCTTAGAGGGATCATATTCAGCACGAATCTCAAGAACAGTTTCATTATCGTCAGCTAGTACCACATCTGTGCATTTTATGGGGAATGCATATCTGCCATAGATAGGACATTCAGATTACTCCTCTGCTTGAGCTAAAAAGGATGTATAAATTGCAACATAATCTCATTATACCTGAGAAGGACAGACTTGCCAGGTGCTAGACCATAATAATCTTTTGAGTCTTTCATGCGAAAATCAGACCTTTCTATGTATACTATGTTTGAAAAGGGGACCTGAAGCAGGAGAGAAGAAAGCAATATCAGCCAGGCTTAAAAACAAAAAAAATATGAGCTAAACTTTTAATTTCTATCAATCATATAGAAAGTGCCATTCCCTTCCAATCTTGACCATGCTGGCAGAAGACAGAAGTTTATCTTACACAAACAAGTTTGGCATATTTCCTTCCTATGCTATATTTGAAGTCATTAAAAATTGAAATGAATTCCATGTGAATAATCTTTGCATGATGTTCTAGCATCAGCAGCAAAAGGTGGGGAATTATTTAAAATGATTGGACTTCTTTTACCTTATAAATAGAAGAAGAATCATCTGCTTGGGCATCAGGCCATTTCTTTGCATCAAGATCCATCACTGAGCCAGCTTCCAGATTGGTAATTATAACCTTGACATCCAGCAGTTATGGCAAATAAAAGCATCAGTAGCAATCACATGGTAAGCTAAACAAAATTAACTTCGTAACATGTGTTCAAGTATGCAGTGCTGCATATAAAACGCACACCAACCTTTAATGGTTGCAGCACCACCATTGTCCTAGGGGCTGTTATGTTCAATTCTTCTCTTATGTGATGTTCCAGGCGATTCAATGCTATTGTGCTATTGTCACTGTATATTAAAGATTTAAAAAAAAAAAAAAAAGAAAAGAAAAAGAAATCAGTAAAAGCATATCACAATAACCTTGACATATATAAAATGTTGGCTTTCATCGATATAACCTTCTAGTTATTCCAATTCCTCTCACAAAAGCATTGATGGATGATGAAGTTACACCTCTACGCCGTAAACCAGCAAGCGTCATTAAACGTGGATCATCCCAACCATCAACCCACTTGTCTGTCACCAGCCGATTTAACTGCCACCACATGTGAATGAGAAGTTGAATTTTGCATGTGTGTGTGTGTGTGTGTGTGGTGTGTGTAAAATAAAACAAAATAATCAAACTCTGGAGTCCAATTCTTCAAAAATAAAATTCATATCCTCACCTTTCTTTTTGACATAACAGTATTAGTGACATTAAGCCTTGAGTACTCCCAAACATAGGGTTGGTAAAGGTCTAGTACATGCAACAACCAGTAATATGAAGCACGTCGTGTCTCAAATTCAAGTGTACAAAGCTGAAAAAATGCAGTTAAAATGTAAGGATTATGTAGAAGACACTGCAATGCCAAACACAAATCAAGACAATTAAAAGAGAGCAATATGGTTAAAATAAAGGTAGGGCGGAAAAAAGCTGCTTCTTCCAGCTTACTCATGAATTATTCTTGTGTTATGAAAACATTGGTACTTCAATGCCTTACTTTGATAGACAATGGGAAAGGGATAGATTCCAAGATAAACAAAATCATTGTTATTCATATTCAGAAATTAGAAGAAAGCAGACAAATAGCATGCATTGCCAATTAAATACACCAAAAGAAAGTTGATATTATAGCATACCGAATGTGTGATGTTCTCCAAGAGTCCACAAGGCAGTGAGCATAATCATAACTTGGATATACACACCATTTATCTCCAGCATGTGGATGAGGAGTAAACTAGCAAATAGAAAGCCAAAAGAAGATAATGAGTAACCAAGATAACATTTAATTTGGTCAACAGTACAAGAGTTAGAAAACTTGCCTTGATGCGGTAAGCAATGAGGTCATACATATTGTAGTTATCACTTTGCATATCTTGCTTCATTCTGAGTGTAGCTTCACCCTCATGAATCAAGCCCCTTCTCATATCGTCAAAAAGCTTTAGTGATTCTGCAATAGGCCTGTCCCTCCAAGGACTGTTCTTCTTTTTCTCCCTATATTCCTTTATCTCATCCGGAGTCTGAAAAAGAAAATATACATTAGAGAAAGAATTTCAAAGTTTATAGACAGGGTGCACATATAAGAATATTAGATTAAATTTGCGACTTTGCATAAGTTGTTATTATGATTTTTCTGCTTAAGACCAACTACTCAGTTTGGTATCAGTAGTAACATTCCGGATAATGGCCAAAGAATAAAAATTACTGGATAAATTGCAAGAATCTGTTTTCATCTAGGATTAGCAGATCCTGATGCATCAGATACAGATTCTGAGGGGACAAGCTTGTTCTCTAGTAGGAGAGTAGCATTAGGAACATCTTAAGTTTATCTTTTAATGGGAAATTGTTGTTATTTATATTTTGATGTATCACAAGGAATATTGTTAGAATTATTGTTATCCCTTATGTAGGAAAGATGAGATTCAAAAACTTGTAAATATATGCTACTGTTACCAATAATAAGACCAGCAAGAATTCAAGAACTAGTCGAAAGCAGTTTATAAGACCAAAAGGTTTTAGCTGTTAAGTATTCAAAATTCAATTCCATGAGCCTCAAATCACCACAGATAAATCACTCCCTTCAAGTAGATCCCAAGCACAGGTCAATATGCTTAGTGAAAGAGAAATGTGTAGGATCCAAAGTTCAAAACCCAGAGTCATTTGAAAGGTAAAAAAGAAAACAAATAAATTAGTGAATATACTTCTCTTTGTAGGAAAATTTAACAAGATTAAAATTATTAGCTGATAGACCTGATGATCAACATATGCGTGACCTCTTTTTACAAGCTCCACTGCTAGATCGTACAACTCTTGGAAGTAATCACTCGCATAGGTTATCTGTAAATGCATATAAGATCAGATGCTTCCTAAAATAACACCATGACAAGTACGAAATCCATTTAGCAGAAAGACTATCCACACCTTGAAAGGTTTCCAACCCATCCACTCAACAATATCTTTGATATGATCAATGTACTCTTTCTTTTCAGCTTCAGGATTCGTGTCATCAAATCTAACAATAAATCAAACCAGAAATCAATACAGAATGGACCAGTTTTCATATGAGAAAGAGAGTTAAGTCAAGCATATAAACAACATTTAGCAGGACCCTGTCTGCACTATGCAGTATATATTTACATACACTAACCACTAGCTACCTAGATTTTACTGTTTTCACCCCATCCTATAGAGAGAAAAAGTGGTCTAGATTTAAGATATTTACATAATCTTTAGATTGATTAGATATTATAAAGAATGGAACATTAAACTAAATGGTAAATTCAATAAAACATGCCTTTCCAACTGCCAATATTCAAGAAAAGCTATTTGGTTTACAAATCACAATACCTGATATCTGCCCACTAACATGAAGCAAGTAATTCATAATGCAAGGCCTCAAAGGCAAGAGAATGGAACCGTAAAATTAGCTAATTTTTCCAATTGCACATGTCCAAATGAGGAAAATTAGCTAATAAAGAATGGAACTGTAAAACATAACTGCCCCCTTTGTTCAGCAGTAATACTTAAATGCTACTGTTGGATCATTTTCTTATTTCTCAATGAAATTATGAACGCATGCTTTCAAGAAAAGACAAATGGATTCCATGTTCCAGGCTGCAATTTGCTGTGAATTACCCAAAATACCACTAGTTTGCTATTTTAAATAACAATTTTGACCTTACCAAATGCCCTAGAGTTACTGCATTCCAAAACCCACCATGCATTTCCAGGGCTGCCATATAGCCAGGTTTTGCAATAACTAATTCCTGGGTCTTTTGAGGGTCAGGTTCTTCCCTCAATTAACCGAAATAAACCAATTTATAGAAAATGTTACCATTTAAAATACTTCTAATAATTGAACTACTTAATTGTAGGCCCAAGAAGAGCAATAAGTTTTTCCCTAACTATGAGCGGAAGCAAGAGAAGGAGAGAAGAAAAAGAAGAAGTTCAAAATCACACCAGTATCTCATATTACCAAAACAATTTATTCAGTCCATATCAGCTTCAAGATTTCACTTTCCTACCCAGGTAATGTCCAAATATTGCAAAAGTTGTTACATCTCTGTTATTCAGTTCAAAATTATCCACTTCGTGTTTCTTTCAACATCTATGCCATGTATTCTCTCACAAGCTTGGATCAGATTTTCATACCGTTTTTTTTTTTCCCCCTTCCGACGTCCCCGTCAACCCCCCCCCCCCCCCCCCCCCCTCTCTCTCTTCTTCCTTTCAACATCTATTCTATTAGCAAGCTGGTGGCAGGGCTTGCTTAACTGGATACATGGAATTGGGATCACCCCCGCCCCCAAAGGCAGAGACCGAACAACCACCAGGAGATTGATAGTGCAATTAAGCCCTACGATTTCAATATCTTTGCCAGGAAGCAAAGCGGCCCTAAGGTCGGTCATCACCATTCCCTCCTGGTGGTGCAATGTTCTACATGAATCCGCGTCTGAAGGACATCATACCAAAGTCGTACAATTAGGACCAGGGGGGTTTGGGATACCAGAAGGGCATGGTGTTTTAATGACCGACTGCCTATCATGCACCATTCAATAGCTTGTGCAACGTATCAGCCTTAAGAATTGTCCTTGGTGGAATTTGAACCCAAGATCTCATGCAAGTTGTCATAAGAGTATCTTGGGCCTTAATTACTAAACCAATCCCTTGGGGGTAGACTTTCAAATACCAAATATATTTTATAGACAGAGGAGTTCCCACCTTAGGTAGCAGCATCCATCCCTCTCCTTCGCCAGGCCAAAGCTCACAAACATCGCCTGCACAATCCACCCAATAAGAGAAGCACCAAGAAGAATCAACTGAACCAGCATCTGGCCAAGATAGCTATAGATAAACTTATAAAGTACACATTTACCTTCGCATGACCTATATGCAGGTAACCATTTGGTTCTGGAGGAAACCGAGTATACACTTTGCCCCCTGTTGCTTTTAAATGTTGCTCAAGCTTTTCCTTGGTATTACAACACCTCAGAACTGGTCCATCACTGAAGAAAACCTCGGTATGCACCTGTTAATCATAATTTAATGCCCTACCTCATCAAGATCTCTGAATTTAGTAAATTAAGTAAAAAGGAACTTTCACATTTTCATTAAAAAAATCAGTTGTTCAAGCTTATCCATAACCAGCTTAGAAAAATAAATTTAAAAAAAAAAAAAAGAATGAAAAATTATCCATAACTTGCAATTAATTATTCTCAGCTCAATACCTCAAGGAAAGTTTAAACTGACGTTTTCTCAGTGAAAATTTTCTCGTCTGATGTGCAAATAATGGTTGAAATAGCTTTAATAATTCATCAAATTTAGAAATACATACAAGATTGGGGGTAAAAAGTAGGATGAAGTGGTTTTCCTGTAATTCCAATTCCCATGAAACCAGCTAGATCTATTAATATGTTATCTATTTGAACAATAATATTTAGCAAGATTATAGATACCAAAAACAAAAAAGATACGCTCTTATCTAATTTCAAACCAGGATAACAAAAATCAAACAGTCTATCAAGGATATAGATTCTATTCTAGCAGCCTATAATACAGACACGCTACTGATTGTAATATGTACCTTGAAGTTCTCATCTGGTTGGGGAAAGATAAGAAAGGGATTGAGATCTTCTTCGGTTGACTGGGTTATATTTTCCTGCACATTTATGGCAGGCTTGAAGATAAAAGGTAATAATCTTTGGCTGTAAGGGAAAACAAAACTTAAGATTATGTGCCCACCTTCACTTCCACTTTTACAGGCTTCTCCTTCTTCTTGACAGGTTTTTCATTATCTGCAGCAGTTCGCTCACCCAATAATCCATATAGTTTCTCATCTATCATTTTCTATTATGCACAAAAGTGGACATTTAAAAAAGAGTATATGAATTTACACATGGAACGCAATAGCAACCCATTTACCTTCACAATCTTAGGATCAGCCCATGGGTGCTTTTTCCGAATATGTGCAAACAATTCACCCACTAGAAATCATGAAGAACGAGTTATGAAGACATGTAATCCATAAAGATATACTGCAATTAAAGCTACTGAAAAACAGAAACCAAACCCCCCAAGAGGGAAAACAATTTAATCACAGAAACAAACAAATAATGCTTCTTTAGCAAAGGTGGAAACCTAATTGCAAAGAAAGACAAGGAGAGGACGTGTTTCACAAGAAAAAAGATAGAATTTTTTTTTTTTTTTTATTTGGTTTATGTTTTTTTTTTTTTTTAGAGGTAAAAGTAGATTACATTTGCATACTCAATAGAAGGAAAATTTTTGGCTAAGTTCTAAGAGAAACATTTACCCAAAAAAGAATGGCATTAACAAAACCATGGGGATTGTTGACATGGTATGTGTTAAAATTTATGTCAAGATATATATTAGTACGATATAATAAGGTAGCATGTTATCTATTGTAATCTATTTTATTTACGCATCTTTAAGGCAATAATGTTAGGATTATGAGTAATTTACGAGAGATTAAGAGACATTATAAGTATCTAAGATTACACTCTAGAATCTTAATTTTAAGAAAGGTTGGTCATAAAGTCTTGCATAAATAACATATTACCATAAGAAATAAAGCAAAGAAGATGTATTGCATTATCTTAGCTATCTTCGCTTAAAAAATTTGGAGGCTTTGACAAGAACTTGTAATCAGAGATTGAGGGACTTTCCCTGACAAGTGCTTTACCACTTCTTTTACTTATTCAACCTATGATTAGATCCATTCTCCAACACCATGATTATAATCAAAGTCAATTGGCTGATTCGTGCAATTATTGGCTGCACTTTTCCAACAACAAGCACAATATAGTGAGAAATTAGCTAAACTAGTTGAAGTATCCAAGCAGCTATCAAATTAAGACACACCCGTGCAGAGCAGCTTTGACAAGGGAGTGCCACTGGATTTGATAACTATCCTGTAATCTATCCTTATATATCTTTTAAATATGCATCTTTAAGAAAATATTGCTAGGATTATGAGTACCTTCAAAGGGACTGTAACTAACTTACAAGATGGTGTAAAAAGCATTCTTCTTCTTTTTTCCCTCCTAAGGCTTCTTACTTTCCCTAATCCTTTGAAAGATGGTGCATGCCAGGAGTATAACATCATTTTATCTGAGTTATCTCTGTTTACAACACTGAAGAACCACTAGGAGATCTGAGAATCCTCTCTAACAAGCCTTAATCCTTTATTTTACATATTTCACCTGTGAATGGATCCAATAGCTGGACTTGCATCAAAATATAACCACTTTCCAACAAAGTAAAAAGTTTATGTTACCTTTCACTCTGTCTCCCAGAAAAAAAGTTTTCTTGTCCATAATTTCACCCATCTTTTACAACAAAATATGTAAATTTGTAGACAAAATTAGAATCGTATTTATTAAGATTTATAGACTAAGTCAAAGGTCAAAATTATATTTATTAAGATTTGTATATATTTAGGCCTAATCTTTTTTGTTTCCTTAATTAGGATTACTTGATTTGTTTCTAATCTTGTAATTATTTTCTTCTCTTATAATCTATTTAAAGAGAAGAATTCTCAATGAAAATAACAAGACAGAATTCTTCACAATTTTTATGTTTCTTTATTTCTTTAGTTCTTTAAAATTACCTTGTGATTTTAAATCTCTACAGCCTCCAAGTAAAAAGTAAATTTAGCCTATGGATCACATTGTTATGAGGAAAGCCATGAGTTTAACCTAGGTCAACAACAGCTACCTTTCTAAAGCATAAACTTTTACTGGTGTCTCATAGTTGTTATTTAATAAAATTTTTTGTGATTTCATAAAAAATTTTAGTAACCTTTTGTTATTATTGCTTTGTGAAATTGGTCGTCTCTCCTTTGTTTCAAAGAGAATTCCTATTTATTATTGAGAAAGGGGTTGAGGATTTTTTGTTGTGGGTGGTTTTTTTTTTTTTCTTTTTTTTGTTTGGGTGGGTGGGGTGTGTGTGTGTGGTGTTGGTGGGGTGGGGTGGCAGGGGGAGGGAGTGCGAAGAAGAACCTCACACTCTCTTAGCTTTTCCATTTCTTTCGGGTAAGTCCTTCATTTTCTCATCTTCAACATATGTTTGGAGTGGCTTTCAAATATCGACTCAACATACTTACATTCCATTTGATCGTCTACTATTAGGCCAACTTGCAATTGGTGAGGTTGAGAAGGAGTCTCTTTTGTCTAGTCCCCTTCTATTGCACCACAATCTTGCTTTATTTTATTCAGCTTTACTCCACCATTGAGTACATTTGATTACCTAAACATCTGACAATTGCACCTATTACAGTTGTTGATTTCTCCTCTCCGTCTTTCATCAGTTGTGTTTTCTTACCTTCCAAGGATAAGCAATGCATTCTCCTGATGCGATAGTTAATTGCAACAATTTTTTTCTCCCCTAAATGTTTTGCTGGACAGTCATAAATCTTACATGACCTTCTAAAAATGAATCAAGATGGGTTATCACACTACTATTTGTAATTAGATACCAAGAATATATTTTTCTTCTCTTCAATGATTTTCTAGTTGCAAAACTTTCCACTTGGCCATCACATTCCTATGACTAGACTATAATATAATTCATTAGGTTTAAAGCAAGATCCAAGAGCTCACTAACGTAATTGTTTACAAATGGCAAACAACTAATCACACAGAAATTCCAACATATGGTAGATATCAACATATCCAAGGCCATAAACTTAGCAGCTTTCCCACTTTCTTTGCTGAAGGAAAAAAGAATAGAAATGCTGAAGTAGAAGTCAGACATTCCATTCCACCCACCCCCCCCCCCCCCCCCCCCCCCCAAACCAAAGATATAATCCAGCTTATATTAAAAGTAATTTAACCTATGCGACCTTATTAGAAAAGAGCATGTCTGCAATTTTTGCTTACCATTGGTACGGTATCGTAACTGCAATATTGAATCCTTCTTCTCCTCAAACATCTCATTCACAGTCTTTTCCAATTCTTCTTCAGTGACTTCAATGCCTGCATGCATGCTCAATTGAGTTATTGCTCAAACCTAAATAGATTGACAGAGGAGGAGACAGGATAAAGCACAATGGACAACTGGAGATGAACATAAAAGGACAAAATTTGCTTCTAAAATGTAATACACACTAACAAGAACGGATGCATATTCAAATGCTATGAAGAGGAGTAACTCCAGTCATACCAACACCACAGGATTCTTCAAATTCATTTAGCTTAAAGTTTTCTGAGCCTGTCTTCCCAAAAAATGCAAGGGCAGCATCCAGTTGAGCTGGGGTTTTGATCTGCAGGCATAAATGGACTCTAAGAACACAAGAATCCTCAGGGTTTGCACAAAGATAAATTAATATTTTCCTTCAGTTGTAAAAACTACTGTATTAATATATCAAATTTTTCTTTCCCTAGTAAACAGAGAGGTTGTCGTAACTTGACCAACTCCCTTGAGCATACGTACCACCAATAAGATTCATTCACTGGTTCAATATAACCGTCCCTATAAAGGTAAGTCCACGAACCCTAGGATTTGAACCCCAGAACCCCATGCAAAATGTCACGAGGATTGGGGGGAATGTGTCGACATATCTAGTTGTAAATTCAGCACCAGATGAATAAATAATCTCCAGATCATCAGCCGTATTGGTGTTATTAGAATAGGGAAACACTCTATGGAGAAGCCTTCCAACACTAAGAAACTTGTATACAATAATTGATTTTCAGGAACTCGTGGGGAAATGGCAATGCTTACCTTGGATGACACAATGTACTCCAGCAGTTTAGGCCTATGCACCAATGCATTGGCAGGATATTTTGTAGCAACCTACGCCAAAAAGCAGCATTAACTAAAAACCCAGTACAAAATCTAAGCATAAACTAAAACCCAGCACAAAACATAACTTGATGAGTCATACGTCAAATCAAATTCATGCAAATACACAATAAATAAATAGGGAAAAAAGAAAAAGCAAATATATCCACAACCAAAAGAAATTTATATACGCTGAGCTCATTATAACATGCAAAGAAACGTTGTCATACCGTGTAAATAAGATTCCCAACGGACCTACTACATCCATCAGCTACACCAGCCTGAAAATTAGCACATTAAGAAACATGTAAATTTGGGAATGATGCGATTGAGAGAGACAGGAATGGAGGATAGGTCAGGGTTTAATAGCAATAGAATACCTCGTGAATGACGGCAGTGAGATTAGCAGTGACCTTGTTGTTGGCAATGGTGTTTTTGGCGGTTCGTTCATCCAAGCCGATCTTCAAGAACAGCTCCAATGGATTATCAACGCCGCTCTCTTCGTTCACCATCTTCGAAGGATACAAACGAGAACAGAATCACCTGCCAGAAAGAGAGAGAGAGCGTACAGAGAGGGTAACGGAATCGAGTGTGGAGAAATGAAATGAGGCTAACGACAGAAGAGATACCGGAAGAAAGGCAAAAGCCCTAGAGAGAGCGTGCAGAGAGGGTAACGTAGTCGACTGTGGAGAAATGAAATGACGCTGAGTATGGTAGAGATGACGGAAGAAGGCAAAAGCCCTAGCTTAAAACTTACAATATAGTTGAAAAAGTAAATTGACGTGTAAGTGGTAAGGGGAATCTGCCTTTGAATGGGCCCAGACTGCGATATTTTCGCAGATAGAATTTTTATAGATTCTTTTTCCTATCAAATATCAATACAGTGTTTTCCCTAAAAAACCAACATCACAGTATCAAACAAAGGTAAACTTAGATATATTAGTTAGGTATCATTCTGATATCATTTTTAATCAAATTGATCTTAATTTGATATCGATGAAAGATTGATAATTTTACTTATAAATTGACTGAATCAAACTGATAGTAATCCAATACTGATAAATTATCGAGATAAATTCAATACAGATAAAAATCCGACAATCCAAAATGATCATATGGTTTCTTTTTCCTACTTGGTTTAGTATAATCCATATGAAACAAAACAATTTCCAATTATTGGCAAACCAGATTATACTAAATTCTCGTATTGTTAGAATCAGATCGACGATTTGACTTCAATATGCTAGAAGATTAGGAGTTAAGAGTTCAAACCGAGATCAATTAGAAAACAAACTAGGGATCAGGAAAAAGTAAAAGTGCAAGGCACATTTTAAGCATGTTTTAATTATGAAAGATAGATGTATATGTCATCATTTAATTAAAATCCATGTTTTAATCAAATCTATCATTTACTTATTAAACCCATGCAAGTTATATTCCTTAAAAAGAGCAAAAAATATAATGTAATGATTATATTTTATAAATTTATAATATAGTATGGATATGTTGTAATCGTCCAAATTATACAACTCAAAAGTAATAATCATTAAAAAAATAATGTAAATTTTTTAAGAAGTTTTAAGAAAAGTCACAGGAAGCACCCCTAATTTTTTGCGATCTAAGAATATTAAAATATGAATAAGTTAATGATCATTTAAAAATTTGAATCATTATATTTGTAGATAAAACTCTTCCATAACTTCTTGATAGAATCCTACAAACATAACAAGGATAAAATAGAAATTATATATATATGTAAAAATTAAACGAAAAATAAGATTCAACTAAGTGTTAGTGACAACCAAAGTTATAAAATAAAACATTCTAGATAATTAAAGAAATAAATGATAAGTAATAAATAATTATACAAGAATGTTACTAAATCTGAATAACATAAGTCTTAAGATGTTTATAAAAACAAAAATATTACAAGAAGCACCAAATCAATATAACAAGAAAGAATAAAACAACAAGAAATATCAAACAGACATGATCATAAATATAGAAATATAATATATAAACTTAATAATTAATAGATTATCAAACAATTCAAAATTATAACGATAATGAACATGACATCAAAATTTAATCTAAATTAACTGAAATAACACAATGAAAGTATAAGTAAAAGAACAAATCTTAAAATAAGTAAGAGTTTCTTGATTTAGAAAATTTAAAGATAAGATATAATGGCAACTACCAATAGATGATTAATCTTGAATTTTGTTTAGATTGTAATTTAATAATTGAGTTTAGACAGTTTAATTAAAATAAGTAAATTGAGTTATAGGTTATAAATAAATAGATTAACATAATTAAATTAGTAAATAGACTTAATTAAAATTGAGATTGAGATTTCAAATGCCCCTTTCTAATCTTTTATTTATTTCAATTATTCATTTCATAAACCAAATTTCTCAAATCTTTGTAATTATCAAATTTGAACTCTACTTCCTTCAGATTATCTGTGTACTTTAATTATTTTTCCAGCAAATCAAATTTTCACAACCATCTCAACCAATTTTAATTTGAAACCCATTTCTTTTAATGCACAAATGACCCAAATTTTCTTAAGTTCAAATACTTAGATTTATAAAATACTTAAATATCACCGCTTTAATATAAATTTTATATCTTCAATCCTCATGAATTTTGAGTTCATTTGCTTGTTTAAAAATATCAGTTTATAAGCTGAACTCAAAATAGATATCAAGTTTTATAAAAGTAATTTCTAAACTAAATTTCCAATTCAAGTTATCAATTAACTTTTATATATTCTAAAATTTTCTTTAAATTGTTGTTAATACTTAAGATAATGATCTAAGAAACATAAATCAAAACCCTTACTATCAATCTTTACCAAAACCATCTAATATATAATCTTTTTACCTTTTGTCTTTTTAAACAGACTGCCTTTCTCTTCTCTTTTCTTTCTCTTTTCCTTTCCTTTTTCCTCTTCTTTCTCTTCTTTTCTTTTCTCTCAATTTTCACCCCTAAGTCCCAATCTTAAGGAAATCATAAGAGAGACAGCGTAAACCTAGAGAAATTTTAAGGCTAGAAAAAAGAAATAATAAAATAGTAAATGCACCATAGATATTGGATTTAGAACCCGATAAAAACCCTAATTAGAAACTTTAGAGTATTATGAATTTGTTCATGACCTAAAACCATAAATAAAAAAATTTCTAGAAATTAAAAGATATCAAAAATAAGATTTCATTGTCAGAGTAAAAAACCTAGAATGTATAAGTAGCCTTAAATTTCAAATGCACTGGAAAGCTAGTAATTTATAGTATGTGTAGAATAAAAATGATAAATTAAAAATAAATTGTTAGGGTTATAAATACATGATAGAAATTATAAAACAAATCCATAACTGTTAATCTAGAGTACAAATAAAAGTTTGGACTGTACCATAATTTTAGTTAGAAATATAGAGTTTATAGGTATTAATTTCATATTTTGACTTATTTAATCGTGTAAACTTTAAACTCAAAATTTGGACTCAACAATACTCTAGAAATATTTTAGGGCCTTAAATAAATTTTTTGGAATACAACTCTCATATAACTAACATAATTATACGCGTACAAGCTAGATTTTGACGAAATTAATTAGATTTCTACACTTGAATTGTCTACATGAAATTTTTTTGCAAATTATGGTGCAAACATCATACACATGGCCGGCTTCTTTCCAGCAAATTTCTCCACCGTAAGTTAGCTTATGGAATTAGGAAAAATAGTACAAGAAGTGAAAACCATGGACACTTGAGCCAATCAAAACTCACCAAGCCAACCCCACATTTAATACAAATTGATGACACAAATTGAAGCTTGTAGAACTGGTGGAGCAAAATTTGTATTTCCCTACTGTTCATCAGATATAACAATAACAATCACAAGTTGTAGAAACAATCCTAATCCACCGTATAGTGTAGAAAATATTAGGATAAATATTTATAGACTAGTCAACGCTTCTTTAGCAAATCATACAAGAGTCCAACTACTACATAAGTAATATGCAAACAAACAAAAACCATCCTCTTCAATAAATTCCCACCTTGACAAACACACACACACTTTAACAAATGAAAATTGACAAACTCCAATTCTCCTAAACATTAAGCCCACCATGAAGTTTAAATTGTCTTATAAGACAATTTAGAACAAAACAAAACCCCACTTCTTTTCTTGTGACCCATTAACTAACAACAAAAATATAAAACAACCACCAACGCAACAAGATATTAGTCAAATGTAAGAATGTCTTTAGTCAGTTATCTTTTGTATAAAATGTGATAAACTCATCTCCTTATTCATATATGTAGGCCAAGGTCTAAATAGGAAGGAGAATTTATCATCTTCCTTTATAGGCCAACAAGGTAATGTCTAACCTATTATGTAACTTACATTTTATACTTCTGTAGAAATTAGGAAGATGAAAGCATAAGTTGATCATAGAAACTCTATATATGTGTAGTCTTATTAAATTCATATTTGATAATAACATGAATATGGAATAGCATGTGATGATCATTTTAATTGAGTTAGATGTTATCTCTGGTAAATAAAACTATGAAAGAATCAAACTTAGAATTTAGAAACCTTATCTTCTAATTTTCGATCACTATAGGATTATGACCCTTTTATACACATTTCATATTTAGCTTAGTTTAAAGGATTAGTAGAATATGTCTACAATAATCTATAGATAATATAATTTAGCCAATATGAGCATTAAGACACCTATAGGGAATATTAACCATAATAATACATAAGAAACATAGTGGAAAATCTTATCATTAAGCGTACTAAAAATATAATAAAAATGGGAGATTTGAATAAATTAAACTAATCCTAGAAACAAACTATAATTTAGAATACAAAAAAAAAAAAAAAAACTTAGATGAATTTAGGGAATAACTAGAACAGTATACCAATGATCAAAATATAGATAAGAACCTATAAACAATAGAAATTTTGACCTACATAAACATATAAGGTTGACAGGCAAAGTAAACAATAATATAAAATATATTGTTAGGAAAGACATCAACAGACTAGCTAAATTATAAAGCTTGAAAGTAATAAGACCATCATAAATAAAAATACGAATATAACTTAGAACCAATAGAAAAGTCTTACACCAATCATAGGAATTTATAGAATAAAGAAAGTATACATTATGAAGCCAAGAAGTTGAATATCTGACATATAATATACAAAACAAGTCTTTTAACGTCTATTTATATATAAAAATAGGATTAGAATAAGTAATATAAGTTTACTTAAGATTATGTGTTAAAAACATGTATTTAAGATCATTTAGGTCACTCTTATTGAGAAATATTTATTTACATAAATTTTGTATATATAAAGTATTTTACAAGCTTTGAAATGGTTATTTATAAGCTATCATCGAATTAAAAATAATAAAATGGTTTTGATAAGAAGGACACTTAAACACTTATTGGAAATAATCTACATAGTCAATTATCTGATTAGTACATATTTAACTATCTGTTAAGTGAATTTGATCCAATTGTGGATTTCCCAGAGGATTACTACGATTGAGCATTATGAGCAGAGTAACCCTGATCTATTACATTGCTTGTGATTATAATATTAGTTGCACCTAAAATCAAATAACTAAAATGTTGGTATGATGTATGTGGGATTGGGAACCTTGTTTGTTGAATGATGTATGATTTGTATCCTGAAGTGATGCTTATTCAAAGCGATAATAGAATTGTTATGAATAATGGTTTGAAGCATGTTGAGTACTATCTATGAACTATTTGGTTACCTTAAAGTTGACTAAAACTGGTAGACTCATAATTTTAAAAAGATCATACATTGCATTATTTGCATAATATAATATATATATATTACATAAAAGACGTGACAACTCGCTAAGTGTTAGTATTTCGGCTCTTAGATAATGCTTAGTTTTTCTAGATGTGAATTTCCTAGTTCTTCATAAGATTATCTTTGTTTCGTTCGGTTCTACGGGAACTACTTGGCCAAAGAAAGAACGCCCCATGGTATGACTTGAAATGACTAACACTTAATGCAGTCTCTATGTTCTAAACGAAATTGAGTGATGAAAATACATATAATAAAGTGATAACTAAAGTGAGCATTGTTATTCATGTTGCTCTTCATTTCTCCTGGGCGGATGGATCATAACGATGTAATCCTTGACTTGGTTCCTTCAACCCTGATGTAAGGGCGTAAATCTACATCCTGTTTAGATTCTGATTGTCTAGACTTATGCTTGAACATATGTTTGATTGATACATTACACTTGCTTGATAAATAAACTTGCTTATTATGCCTGATGTGTAATATCTGATGGTTACTTCACTGAACTGTAGATATGCTTATAATCCAACAGATTTTTTAGGGTTTTCTTACGGCCATGCTAATACCATCTCGGAGGTTAGAGTTAGTAAGAATAAAGCGAGCAAGAATGAAAAAAAAAAGAAGAATTAGAGAATTACTATATTAGTAACTTTATAATTGTTTTATGCTTTACAAACAAAAAGAAAAGAAATACTTTGATAGATAATGGAGAGCTATCTGTATCTTGGTGGGATGATCTTCGCAACCATGGCGGGACTCCTACTTAATGTCTGCTTAAATTGGATCTTAAAATGAGTTTAAATTCATGGATAGAAGTTTTCTTTTGTTATTTATTCTCTATAATAGCCTTAGTCAATCGTCTATTTCTGTTTTGATTTCAATATGAAGGATGATGATTTGATGTTGATGATAACATTGATGATGATGGAAATGATGGATGAGGATATTGCTTTAGTTTTGTAAAGGGTTGTTATGGCTTAGCTTGGATGACAAATGGGTAATATCGACCTTATCACATTGTTTTGTGATTGTAATGTAGTTGCACATGTATTAATATAAACATAATTAGTTGTGTATGGGGATAGGAACAATGTTTGTTGTATGGTGTTTGGATGAATGACAAACTTTATTAATAAAATTGATAACTACTTATTTAATATTATTGTGTAATGTGTATTGACAACTGTTTGGACATTATATGGTCATTAGATAATCTGATATAAATTTTAATCGACCCTTAAGTGAAATGGATATGCATTGCATGACATCGTAAATTGCATTTGTATGGTATTTACGTCATGTATCAGCTCTTCGGCTCTGTGGTGATCCTAAGTTATGTTAGTGGAACTGTTTCTCCAATTGGATTCCACTTGGTGTCAACGTACAGGAACTAAGTAGGCACCGAAGGACATCGCCTGATAAGAGTTAACATGATGTGGCTAATACTTAGGGGGTTTTTAAGGTTCTAAGGTGAAGTGGTGGATATTTTAATAGCATGGATCAAGGAGAATAAAATGAGTTTCAAAATAAAGTCCTCCCTCCTTAGTTCTTTATAAGGAAAAATTAGAGGCTATGTTTCACTAAAATGAGTTTCAAAGGAAATTCTTCCTCCTTAGTTATATATAAGGAGCAGTTTGAGGTCATTTTTCAATAAAATGAGTTTCAAAGGAAATCCTTCTTCCTTAGTTATATCTAAGGAACAATTTGATGGTGCTAATCTACCATACTCATTTTGGTCTATTTAGGATAAATAATGCTTTAAATCCTTATTTAATCAAAGATATTTGGTATTTAACTAGGAAATATATTCATTTCAGGTTAAAAAGGAGAAATATCAATATTTGGATCAGATTGCACAAGGATTTGAAGTTTAAAATATCATCCAAGTAAGATTACGACCGTATTTGAGCTAATAATCATCTTGGATGTTATTAAACGAACAATTACAGGCACAATCCACAAGAGAAGAAAGAAAAATCACTCATAGAGAAGATCACGGCCCCTACCATGGCCATACTATAAGGCGTGATCTTCTCAGACTTACCAAATCGGAGTGTAACGGTCGTAATTCGTTGAGGATGTAAGAACCACAGTAGAGATCATGGCCTCTTGTATAGCCGTGACCAATAGGGAAGGAATTGCAGAGCATATGGAAGAAGCAAATTACGACTGTAACAGCATGTGAGAATTTAATTCGAGGAGATAATGACCTCCAATACGGCTGTGATATGCCTTTGAAAAATATTTCCACAAAGATAACGTCCCAAATTACTGTTGTGATGGCAGTTACTGATCACATAACTTCGCACCAATTCGGATTTTTACACTTTTTTGAAGAGAGATGAAGTTCAAATGATGCATTTCTTCGCCCATCAAATGCATCTAATGGAGGATACATATAAATACTCTTTTGAAACATTTAAAAGAGGAGGGAAGCAATAGATCAATCATTGTAACACACACCATTTATCTCTCATATAACCATCTGTTGTGATCATTCATTTTATCATCATTGTACTCGTGTAAGAGATTGTTGTTGTACGAGATCCTGAAGTATTCATTGTTTAAGGGTTGTTTTCTTATTCTTTCTTCAAGAAATTCTTACTTTCATTATGTTGCATTGTGTTGTTTTCCTTTATAATATGCATGAGTAGTCATTAGGGCTTGTGCAGCCATGTATTAGCATACATGGAATGAATGCTAAATTGTTATAGACTTCACTAATCTCTATAGTGTTTTATAGTATGCTAGTTCTTAGTAGTGCACGACTTAAGATTAGATCAGATTTCCTTGGGATGCGATTAAGAAATCTACTATGGGAATATATCTAAGCTATAGAGTGGGATTGCTCATGACACCTAGAGATAGGGTTATGAAATCTTCTGCATATTATTGGAAAGTTAATTCGGGATCATATTTGTAATGCGATCTTAGTTAGCTATTAACGAGGAAGAGATTCCAGTAGACAAAACTAGAATTAGGGTTTAATAAACTCGAAAGAGATATTGAACTAAAAGGTGGGATCTGTAGTTAGGGAAGACATGATATAACAAATAATGAATATGTATTGTATGCTAATACATTAGTAAAGCAAGCCTCTCGTGTAGTTAATTGTGAAGTTAATTTAATTTTGTTAATTATTGTAATAAACATAGCTGTAGTTAAGATTAACTAGTTGATAACTTTGATTGTTGAGTTAAATTAATCTGCTAGATAATAATCAATAGGACGAGTAATAGTACTTGTCAATGATCCCCGAAGAATACGACCTTATATTTTATTCTTATACTACATGCGATTGGTACACTTGCTTAGCGTTGACTAAATCATAGGAAAGAGATATTAGGAATAAAATTATTAAAACTCGATCAGAAATGGTGCGCCACAGTTAGAGGTTATGTTGATGATAAATATGTGAATGACAAGAAATTTGAGAGAAGAAATCCCCATTCCTTAGTTCTTGGATTCTCCTGGCTATGTGTACTAGAGCTGGTCTTTATCTCCCAAGAGAGAGCATAAATCTCCATTGGTTTGGATTCTAATCATTCAAACTGTGTACATCATATGATTGAGTGTTGTATTACATATGTTTGTAATGAAACTTGTTTGACATTTGCTTGATGTGTGGTTTGGATATGTTATTCAATGAGTTATGATTTAGCTCACGCCCCCATAGTTTTTGTTGCAGGAATAGCTAAAGCTTCGAAAATGGGTTAAGCCTGCATGGAGAAGACTCCTTAAAGATAGAAGATAAGTTAGATATAAGAAGTAAATGGATTGTTTTGTATTAAGATTTTGTTTTATGTCACATAAATTTAGATTATGGATTAGATTAGTTATATAATAGTCTAAAGCTTGTAAAATGTAGATGCCTTTTTTATTTTACTATTTGGTGAGAGATATTGATTCCCTGTAGTCCTGATGGATTATAGAAAATTGGATTTCCTTTAATTATCACAATGTATCTTAGAAATTGTAAAATAGAGATTAGGTAGAGTCTTGCAAATTTTGACTTGCAAGATGGTTCTTATATTACCGGTGCACATATGATATGATAACTATAGGTTTATCCTCATAAGCCCCCTTTTTGGGTTGTAACATATGTATTGAAATTCTAGTAAGTTTTTTTTTTTTTTTTTTAGCTAGATCCTAGTCTAACCTCCCAAGTCAAAGCCAATTAGAGCTAAATGCAGGTATTGGGCTTTTGTCATGACTGGTTTAGGTTGAACCTGTCTAATTGGTACAAGTCCAACAGCATTACCAAAATGAAAATATTAAACCAAATTCTCTGAAATAAAATAAAATAAAAGTAATTTATCATTTGTGATTGAAAAAGTCATTTTATTATTGTTGATAGCAGAATATAACTGTTAGTCCACTCGATTTGTTGGGCTTTAAGGCCTAAGTACCCCGGAGGGCCTCCAAAGGGAACCCGTGCTTATGATGCCCAAGAAACCTCACCTTTGAAAGGTTGGATGGGCCATATGATCTCGGGTATCTAATGAACTCGACCTCGTGATCTCTACCCAAGGCAAGTGCTTTAGTCGCATATCGCAAATGGGGGGGACACCATCAGCTCAGGTATCCTCATCACGTCGGATGCCAAGTCAGCTATCGGGAAGCAACCTATCTTGGTACGACCCTAAACACTTCATATACCTCCATTCCCTCTTAGGAAAGGAGACAAGAAAACAATTAAATAGAAAAAAGAGAAGTAGACTTGTCTACCTCTTTATAGACACATTATCCTTACCTATAGAATGGCTTAGACACAAGAGTAGCCGCACGCAGGCAATCATATGCATGTCGTGCCTCATATCCTACTGCTGCTGGTTAACTACTCCCAACAAAGCATTCACAACTTGCATAAGCTGTGCAACATCAACAGGAACCTGCTGTCTAGGGGTGTGCAAAAAAATTGAATGTTTAGGATAACCGAAGCGAAACCGTGAAACCAATCCGTAAAAAAGGTTAACCGATCCATTGGTTTCGGTTTAGGATTAGTATTTTTAATTTTTTCGATTTTCGGTTTTGGTTTCGGTTTTTAGATTCTAGAAACCGATGGATTCGGTGAACCGATCCGTAATTATAAATATATATAATTTATAATATACCCATATAATTATTTTTTTAGTGTTATCAATATGAATTATGTTAAAATGAATGATTTAGATAAGAAGAAACAAATGCATATATGTTTGAAAATTAGAAGGTGGTGTTTGATTGAGATTTTGTATTGAGCTCAATTGATCAAGGTTGATAAGAACACATGAGTAAAAGGCTATTATGATGATTATCTTGATCGCACCGATATATATTAATAAGTATTTTACATGTCTTACATTCTTAATTTATAGTTTTTAATACAATTATACAAAAAATACTCTAATTTTTTTACGAATATATTGAAAAATATGGTTAATTGCAAAATTTGCACAACCATTATGTTAAACGGTTAAAAATCAAAAATCGAAAAAATTAACAGAAAAAAATGGTTAACCGTTAAGGCGGTTAACCGTTCATAATGGATCGGTTTAGGATCAAGATATTGAAAATCCAATTATTACGGTTAGGATCAAAAAATAAGGCCACGGACCGGTTAATCGAACCGTGAATACCCCTACTACTGTCCTACATGTGAGACTGGTGGTGGTGGTGGTAAATCTTGATTCTAAGCCTGTTGATTATCCTGCCCATTATTCACTTCCTCCTCTTCAGCTCTAGAGGAACCCACATCAGGCATTCTTCTCCTTGGAGGCATTCTAAAACAAACAAAACATGACGGGATCAGAAAAAAGGTATCCAACTTAGAGATCAAAGCTTAAAATCTAAAAGGCAATAACAAACTTAACTAAACAACAACCCTACTATATTCTACCCCACTCATCAATGCTCACTGTCCTAAGGAGTCAAAACTGAAATCTATATGATTTAAAACCTATTGCTTTTATACTAAATAAGTTGTAACGCCCTAAACTAAGGCAAATACAACCCACTACGTGTCCTTTTCTTAAAAAGACACACAAAGGCTCTAAAATAAAACTACAATTAAAAACACATAAAATATAATCTCCATAACTCTCTCAGAGGGTACATTAGAAAGTTCAAAGCTTGCAAAACCTATAAATAACAATCTTTTCAAACATCCTATTGATCAAAACTCAGTTGGCATAAACTAAAGCCAACAAATCCAAAAATTCTTTTTAACTCCATAAATTCATAAAAGTCTTAGAAAAGCTATTAAAGATCTCAAAACATAAAAATCTAGAATCCTTTAAAACAAAATATAAAATTTAATATTATTCCGAAATCTACAAAAGAACGAAAGGCTCTTTTCTCTAAATCATATCCACATCTATTCCTTAACAGGGTAGTCTAGACCACTATCGCTATCCCCATGATCAAAATACAGATCATAACTAGAAAGATTATGAACTATGTCTTCAACACTTGTACTTGAAAAGAAAGGAATGAGCGAAAACACCCAGTACTCCAATTCACAAAACAATGCATATGTACACACAATGAGTATATATATATATATATATATATATATATAGAGTGTAAATTAATCTAATGTAAATAGTAGGTTATTATTTTATTAAGCCAGCAAAACAACACAGTTCAGAACTATGAATCCCTAGTCCCAAACATGGAGTAACTTAGACCCCTGTAAAGTCAACCAACTTTTGGAAATTAAGTAATTATATACATATTTGGTGAATGGGTACTCTCCAAACACCACTGCTATACTGCCAAACTACCTAAATCTACCATAATCATCTCAATGCATAAGTCTATTAGGGACAACCTCACACAGATCATTAGGGTGCCACACCAATACCACTGTTTGGGTCTTTACTGGTCATAGCCAAACACAATCAGAAAAAAAAAATTAATTAAGCCAAATAGATTTTAGATTAATTATTTTCAGTTCCTATAACCAAGCAAACAAAATACTAAACCTACATGCAAAAACAACAAACAAGGAATGATCATATTTTTTAGTTTTAGGAGCAATCTCTCCAAAACCACAAATTCTCTAAGAATAACAAACCTCAATCCTCAAATCTCCTGATAATTCATATATGAACAAAATCATCTTAAACATCGTGACTATAGAATAATTCTTATCATATCAAAGTCTCCCAAAAATCCTAACCTTTCAAAAATTCCGCAACTGTAATTTCTTCCTTAATCAAACTCCACAGAATTCTCACAACAATAACTTTTCCTTCATAGAACCCTAAGAGAAATTTAACAATATCAGATAATTCATCAAATTCAATTCTTTTATGGAATCTATGTTTTATAGGATAAGAATTTACCTTAGATTTCTTCTGATTCCAAATCTTAGGTTTCCTCAGTTATAATAGAACAAAAACTCCAAAAGAAAACTTTCTCCAAACCCTAGATCCAAAAAGAATAGACATATTTGATCACTATTCATTCTTTTCATTTAATTCTATGTTTAAAAGACATAACTTACTTGATTCGAATCTTACTCTTTGATCGAATCTCCAAAGAATGGATTTTAATTGAAAAATAGGGTTTCTCTAAAGGATTCCTTCAAAAATCCAAGTAAAACCTTAAGCAAACGGATTGATATGTGAAGAACTTGGAAAATGAAGGCGACGTTACTTATAATTGATCAAAATCCGATCTCCCCTTGAACTTCTCTCTCAAGAACTCTCACAAGCCTTAGAAATATCTCTTTGGAAGAAAAGAAAGGAAGAACTTATGAGAAACACGAACCCTAAAATTCTATTTATAAAAAGCATTTTGGGCAAGAAAGCTGGCACTTACGCAGGCGGCCTTTCCTCTAAAGCCAGCAACCTTAATGTCGGCTTTTACTAATTTTGACAAAAAGTTCGAAAGCTTTATGCTGGTGGCTTTTACATCTAGGACGGAGGCCTTCAAGTCAAAGATGGCAGCTTTGACATCAGCCTAAGTCCTTTCATCAAATATTTCGAGTACAACTTTTCCGGGCTCAAATCCATCTGTTCAAGTACAAAAATATCCATTTTAACAACATGAATTTACCTTTTTACCCTTCATTATAATTTAATTACTTGTATATTACATGATACTTTACCAACTAGTCTACTCCTAAGATTATATCAAAGTTTACCCCATCCAAGACTATTAGATCTGCAGGTAAATGTCTACCATATATCTCTATATCTACATTTCTACAAATTCAGTTCAACATAGCTCCACTCTCCAAAGGTGTGTTTACAGATAAGCATTTAGACATACATTCAACATACAAACCACATACAAATACAAATAACTCAAAGATGCATGAAAAACTTGCACCAATATCAAAGAGAACACAAGCACTATGCAGGAGTATAAGGAGCGTACCTGCAATAGTGTCCACACTAGAAATATCTCTGTGCTGAAGGGCATAAACCTTAGTCGGTGCTCTTTGTCTTTGACCAATTCCCTGAGATTGACCTATCTAAACCCCTAGAACTACTTTCCTTCTATGTCCCTTGCAATATATGGCCTTATATCCTCGTTGCCCACACTTAAAATAGAATACTTGTAGGACAACTTTCTTTGTACAAAACCTGTGGCTATGCCCAATCTTGTTACATGCAAAGCGAGCATTTTCCGGCCATTTACAATATTTAATATAATGAGGTCCATAGCACTTGGTACACTTCCTCTCTATACCTTGAATTGCTAATCTGACCTGATGTGTGATAAGCCTCTTCCCCTTATCTTGGGAAAGAACACTTGTGGTTGGTCGCTTTCCTAAAAAGATCTTACCTCTCTATGTCTCACGACCTTTAATCTTCTTCAAGCCTTGCTCAATTGTCTTTGCTTTGTTGACCACAACAGAATAATTGGTTAAATCCATCAAATTCACTTGGTACTGTATCTCAGGCTCCAACCTTATGATAAACCTACTCACTTTAGCATCTTCACTCTCCTCCAAAGGATCTAGTAGAAAACCTCATTAACCTATTTTGCTCAGCCTCATACTCCTCAACAGACATCTTGCCCTGCTATATATAATACTCTTGCAGGATCTACTGTTTAACAATTTCAGGGACAAACTCCCTATAGAAAGCTTGCTGGAACCTGTCTCGGGTAATCACTCTAGCCATATGTCTCTTGGTGGTCAACTACCAATTATTTGCTCTCCCAGTCAGCAAATAGGAAGCATACTTCACCTTCTAATTTTCAGGAATGTCTAAGGTAGCAAAAGTCTTCTCTACCTCAACCATCCATAACTGAGCATCAAGCGGCCTCCCAGGCTTTGGTTCAAACTTGTATGCCAAATCCACAAATTTATTCAGACTTAACACATCACACATGTCTGACACCATTACTACCATTGCCATTCTATTTCTATGTTTGCTGTCTTCAGGCCTTAGCATCAAAACACTATATAAAACTATTAGATTTCAACAATACTAATCTAGATAAGCAACTCCATCAATTTGCTATTCCACTCATCATTGCTAACCATCCTAAGGAGTTCATAACTTAAATCTAATAAGATTTATAAGCCTAAGCTTTGATACTAATTAACCCATAACACCTTAAACTTAAAGCATTACAACTCGTCACGTGTTCTTACTAGAGAAGAACACGCTAAGGCTATGATTCCACTAAATCACAAATAACATAAAACATCTTCCATATCTCACATATAATGGTACTTCAAAGCACTTGTGTCATAATAAAAACTTCATAGCAACTAGGTTGGCTTGAATCAAACGCCAACATACAATTCATCTTAAAAAGAAAACATTTAAACATCATAAAACATATAAACAAAGATCAACTCCAGTATTTGTCATAAGTTCTTTAAATTTTACTGTCCTCAACACTTGATTTCTAATAGTCCAACAGGAAAGTCAGGTTCACTATTGTTTTTCCCATAATCCACATAAACATCATATCCAGATAATCGAACACCACATCATCATCTGTTCCTGAAGGATTTAAAAAAGTAAGCACAAAGGCCCAATATGCCAAATCACAAACATATGCGCATGAGCAATCAACATATAATCCACATGCATCATAATATTATATGCAACAAGTACAAATTATTATTTTAATTAGCCAGGTAACCAACATAGTTTAGAATAATATGCATTTAGTCCTAAACTCGGAGTGACTCATGACTCCACAAAAACAACTAGTATAGAAAATAATAATATATGCATATATTGGTGTTGGCTATTGCCTACACACCCTAGGTATCATACTCATACCACTCATGGTCTACCAAAATTATCTCTATGTATGAATCCACTCGGGACAACGTCACATATAGATCATTAGGCGCCATCCTAGTAGCAACGATCCTCTCGATCTACTAGACCTAGCTAAAGATAAGCAACATACTCAATTGAAGCCACATATTATTATGTCAATTTACAAATATTAAGCCTACAATCACAAACAATAAGCAAGGTAAGGTCGTACCCGAAATAACTTTACGAACAGAAACCCTAACTTCACGAAAAACACCAAATCACAATCAAATACTCATTCAAATATGTTTTCACAAAATATATATACTCCTATCATCATCTAAACCTTAAATTGAAAGGAACTACAAAACTAGGTTTATACACACCTTCCTCCTTTGATTGTAAAATCATAGAATCTTCAACAAACTTAAGGTTTCTTCAGAGCTTCACCAAAACTCGATTCCCTTCAAAAGCAACAAGAAACTTAAGAAAGATAACTCTTAGATCACCAAAGGATTGAGAAGGATTAAGCTTACCTATTCTTTGATTCTTGTTCCTCCTCGAGGCATGCTATAGATTAGAGAGGTTTTAGGGTTTTCGAAACACATGAGAGGTTATGGAAGAGAGATTAGGCTAGGGGTCTTTATATACTACATGAAAAACCCTAAAAATAAAAGACAAGATGTGCATATATGGGCTAGTAGAAGGTTAGCAACTTAAACTTGTAAAACAAAATTCGAGCATTGGAGGCTAGCTTCTACATCAGCGGTGTAAGGTCTAAAGCCGGAGGCCTAAAGGGTTGGCGTTGAGTTATCTTCTTGTCCTTCTTGGATGACTCTCACTTGATAAATTATGTGTCTGTTATATAATAACAAATTATTATTCATATTAGGGTGGACCATAAAACCTTCTTATTAATCAACATATGATAGCTTTGCCCTTCACTATAATTTATTTATCTTTATATTACACAATCACTCTTCTTTCCAAAAAAAGATTCCTCATAGTTGAAGATAATAAACATAAGGTTGGCATAAAAATATATTTTCCAAAAAAAAAAAAATTCTCTATCATAAATGAATCCTTATCAGGGTTGAAAGAATTGCCAATATCAAAAAATCCAAAGACATAAAAGGGAAACTCTCTCAATGATAAATTTATAACCCCAATAATTATCTTTTCATTTGACTAGCTTGACTAGAATACACATCCACCACCATATCTCTTCTTTTTGTTTTTCTTTCGAATCATCCCTAACTTTAGTTGTCATCTTTGAGGATATATCACAAACTATATTTCCCTTTACACGAACATCCAATTCATGAAACCTTGTCTAAATTAGTCAAGTGAATTGAATTTCCAAGTCACATTTACCAATTCGAGTTCATTGCGTAAGTTTTCACAATGTGTATTAATATCCTTCCAATTTTTTAACACTTGCCAACTGTTTAACATTCATAATATCTATCGAGTCTATGAATAGTAGCAATGCTAATCTTTGAAAACCACAATCCACTGCTAGAGCAATTTATTATCTCTTTGTAATCAGAATTCTTATGCTCTCAGCAAGCGAAATTCTTGTTCCCATTGACCATAACCATAAATAGTATTTTCTACTCGTAAGCCATTGAATCGGTGCGTTTAATTCTTTTTATCTTGCCTCCTTTTTTTTTTCTATTTAGTAGGCTCTTGATGTAATGTACATTTGATGATCCTTCGTAGTTAGATTATTGAATTTGCATGATCATAAAAAAAATCTAGTTGTTTCAAACAATGATTTTTCTATTAGGTTTGAATATATTTTGTCTTTGCTTCTTGATCATCAATGGCTTTTTGCATGTACATAGTTCTTTTATTTCTTTCCATCTTACTTGTATGACACAATATATGTGTGTATATGTTCATATAAGCGTCCTTGCTCTTCTTGATATAATCTTGGCTCTGTATTTACACTAATGCTTCCATCACAATGTGTTCTGGTTACATCTACCATTCACTATCTTTCTTCACCGACATCTCATAGGTAAACAGATCTTTTTGTTTTTGAAACAATTCTTGATAAAATATTTTTATATCATCGATCCAATCACATTATATGTGTGGTAACATATGGCTAGGAAAACAATATTTCAGATCGATAGTCTCCAAGTCTTTGTTTGCACACTAGCTTTAAAAGGTTGCTGTATTTCCAAAATATATAAATAAATAAGTGTGCTTGTTGTGTTTCCATTTCCACTAATCTCTCTTTCTTTGACTTTTGTAGGCATCATCTCATAATCGACATTGCTTCCAATCAAACCTAACCATTCATTGAAGGATCAAGGAAACAACACATATTGATGGCCAAAGAGGCAAAGAACAACCAATCTCGATATGCTGAAAGACTTGCGGGGGTATCAAGACGGCAATCCACCACAAATCTAGCTTCCTCGAGACCAATGGGAGGACGACATCATTTCAGAAGATACATTCTGGGACAAAGCCTCTCGCTCCAAGTTATGTGCAACATTTCCCATTGATGGTGACTTTTGATTAATTAAGCCCGAGTTACATACCGATTCTAGGGGCACCATCAGGGGGAATTTAGTGCTGCGTTTTAGAAACGAGTGAAGAGAGTTGCCTCTTTCCAGCATAAACTTTGCATTCCTCAAGGAGCTACCACCCGGATGGAGCACTTAGGTAAATCATATAACCGATTAGCTAGAGTACATGGGCCTTTTAACGTAGGCTAGAGTTTATGGTGCCATCATCACCTCCACTTACTTATGGCATGTCAACATAAGTAAGATGGAAGTATGGCATGCCATCATCTCTCACAAGAGCAGCAGACTCATACATTCATCACTGCATGGGAGGAGATATCACCAACTCTTGAAGACGTGGTAATGCTTTTGAACCTGTACTATTCTAGGCAAACCAATGCTACTGTAGCAGTGACTTCACACAAATTGCATGACTTCGAGGCATCTTTATTAGCTGCTTTAGAGATTGCTCATGATCATAAGAAGAAATCGTTCTTCTTTGCTTGGATGACACATTTCATTGAAGAATAAAAAAAAAAAAAACATGTCTCTAGTCATGGGGCCAACTCGAGGGAAAGAGTAAGTATTTTCTTATATGTTTATGTGCTTACCATGCATTTGACATTTCCAACTGACGCACTTCTGTTTAGGCTCTTTGATTTGCAAATATGAACTTGCTGCTTTCATTATGTTTTGGTTGTCACTACTCATATTCCCAAGTGGGCCAGAAGAAGGTGTGAGTCCACAGCTTTTTTCTTTACGGAACGCATCACACAAGGTCAATGCTTTGCACTAGCTCCCTTCTACTTTAAATGTGTTTCATGTATGCCCTTTCTATAGCTATTCTTCTGTGAGTGGTTTAGAGCCACTTTGTAACCCTATCCATTTATATCTTACCTTTCCTCGAGTATCGGCATGGATCGAAGTAGAGGTTAGGCAGCCACTTCTTTAGTTTATTGATGTTGAAAAGGAATTCATATTCTACCCTTAGGTGAAGC